>QJNY01000257.1:0-111938 GCA_004155945.1 Monosporascus sp. mg162
GGCTCGTTCTCCAATTTCTTCAAAGTCACTCAAGTACCGCTCCACAACGCTAAAAATTAACCAATCAAATCCCAAATTCCCGTAACGAGCCAGCGAGGCCTGAGTTGTAGTTGTGCGAAAGAGGGGTTTATTTGCATTATTTGCTTTTTTTTTAAAAACAAAAATTAGTGATAACTTAACAACAAGACGTTTCCTGTAGTTATATATATATTTGTACGGTTATTACAATTATAGCTTATCATTAATACCATTTTGGTCCTGATTAGGACCCGTTTGCCACTTCTAGATCCCAGCGCGTGTAACAGCTGTAGCCCGAACCCGTCGCGTCTTTATTACCGCTTTCCGAACACGACGAATCCGAATTTTCCCAATTTTATCGCGTTACGCCCTTAGAATAGAATATACGTACGCGTACATTAAACTTCTGGCATTAATATCATAGATCCAATATGACGTTCGAAAACTTCGTTCGTAGTTGGGTTTTTTGCGAGGATTTAGGCAAAGCTTTTTGTTCGATTAATCGGATTAATCGATTAATTAACGTGTTAAAAGAAAAACGAATACGCGATAGGCTTTTAGCGTACGAAAGTTGGCAGGAATTTATTATTCCTTTTGATTAGGATCTTATTATAAGCAAATACCATAATACGTTATACGGAAAGCTTGTAGCTTTCGCAAAAAGGCCTGGATTCCGCCGCCTGCCGGAAAATTTATTATTCGAAATTAACGTAATCCATATTACCTTGGACGAAAGCAAATAATCTGTAAAGACCTTAGCTTTTAACTGGTTTAAGCTTTTAAATTAGGTAGTTATATACTTAAGGAAAAAGTGGCAGTCGTATAATACGAAACGGAAAGCGAAGCGGTTTCGTCGTAATAACGATTTGGACGTTTTTACGTATCCTTTCTTTATGGTTCTAGTTATTATAGTTAAGGTCGTTTCCAAGGTTAATAGCAATTATCTGCCTTATTTATTAAGTAAGTTTTTGTTATTTACGGGTATATCGCGGGATGTGATCGATGTGTTAAAGGGGTTAGGTATTTACGAAAGTTATTATACGTTAAATAGAAACGTAACCCGGTTATTAAAGGCAGCTAAAGTAACCGCGTCGTTTTTTTTTAGAATAGTAAGGTTTTAATTAGGATAGGTTACGTTTTACGGCCAGGTATAATAGGATAATATCGTATTTTTGTACGATAACTTTAATATTTAAGACCATATTCGTAATATAACGTTTCGATACGGTTCCGTTATGCGTAACCTTATTATTGCTTTTGCCCGTCGTTATAGCCGTTTTTTTTTAAAAAGGGTTAAAATAATTTATGTTCCGTTTTGATTAGTATTATAAAAAAAATGGTTTTACGAAATGCTGTAATAACATTTGGTACTACCTGATATTTTATATTGGTTCGTAATTAATATTATCCGGAATTTGTTTCCTGTTTTTATTAATACATTATATAAACGAAATAAGCAAAAGTTTTCAAGTTTTCCTAAATTAAAACGTATACCGTATAATAAGCGCCGTTCGATTTCGTTAAATATAGTTAACGAAAATAAAGGCACGATCGAGGGTACTTATAGCGTTTATCGAAAGATTTTTTAAAAGGTATGCGGTTTTTAAAAAAAATAATCCTGTCGGTTTTCGAAACACTTTTATTTTATTTATAGGGATTAAAAGATAACCAGTTATATCCGGAAAATGCAGGTTAGTTAAGCCGAAGCAGTTGATCTATATAATAGGAAACGGTAACTTTTTTCAGTTCCTGCTTTATTTCATATATAAATAAATTTCCTACTTATATTTATACGTATTTATTAGCCTGATAATATTAACGGGGCGCATATAACGTAAACAATCTTAAAAGCAGATCGTTAGTTTTTTAATAGGATAATATAGTTATATTAAAAATTACCGAAGTTCTATTTATTCGAGCCTTTCATTCTTTATATGTATAATGCTTGCATATTTGCGTTATTTCTGCGAAAGTTACGCGTTCGATACGAACCATTAGTAAAGGAAGCGTTTAACGTATGCGGAGATATTAGAAATACCTTAATCGAAGGATTTTTTTCAAAAGGTTAATTTACCGAGTTTTTGGAATATATATGCTTCCGGTTAACCGTCGCCAAGTTCGAAACTGTCGCGTATGATGTGGTTTTTAAGTATCTTAGTCGCGTTGAATGGATAAAGGAAGTATCGCGGGGTTTTAATTAGAACGCGTTAATGGATATGGGTTTATCTGACGAAGATATTTTGTCGTTTTTTCCTGATAGTACGTTACCTGGTAATATAAGTAATTTAGTTGATAGTTCGTAAGTATTTTATCTTTTAATTTGGGAATATAGTTTATATTTATTGCTTTTTAAATTACGCGGTTTTGATTAGGGCGTATTAGACGTAACCTTTTTGTCTGCTGATGATGGGGCCGGTTATATCTTTAGTACGGATAATATTACGTAAGGCGATGACTTTTTTAATCCGATTATAGATAATAACCGACCGTTAAACGATGCCGTTCCTATCGACAAAGAATTTCAAAGCTATTGCCGATTCTTTTAAAAAGCTTAGGTTTATTTTTGCTTTTCGTATGTTATACGACATGGCGACGTTAGTTATATTAAACGGCTGATACCGATATTATTAATTCTTTTTTATAAGGCCGGTTAAAGTAATTACGGTAAAAAAATGTTTTATTTCGATTGGATATTACGTCTTATAGTATTAAATCCAGTATTTATTAATTTAATCCTAGCGTCGAATTTAGCTTTTACAGAATTTATGGAGAAAATATGGAAAGTATTTAATTAAAAGGGCGAATATTATAACTTTTATCTTACTGGCGAACTCCGCCGGTCGAGAAATGATATATATAACGTTAATTTTTTTTTTTCCGAAACTCGTTTTTAGTTAGGTACCGTATTTCCTTATAGCGCGAATTTTATACCCGTTATACTTTTTTACGAAATAGGCGTTACGTTATTCGAAATTTTCGTAACGAAATCTTCGAACGCGTTTATTTTTTGTTTTATAATTTCTGGCTTATTAGAGGATATTTATTTCGGATTTAAGGAATTGGGTAGAAATCCGAAAATATTTTAGCTACGGGCCGTAAAATTATAAAAGTTAGGTTTGTCGATTTTAATAATACCGTACTTATTGTTGACGACGAAGATAAGTTTAATTAGTTAAATATAATAAAGGACGAGAATTAATTTGTATGTGGTTTTAATATAGCTGCCCGAAAAGCCTTTAGTAGCGAATTTGCTAAAGATAATTTAGTTTCGGACGATTATGGTATCCTATATATAAAAAAAGGTTATGATTTTATGGTATAGATTATAGATAACTCGGTAAATAATCCTAATTAAAACGGTTCGTCGTTTTCCTTGTCGTCGTTAAATATGTAAAATAAGGATTTGTCGGACGATATTTAGTTATTAATATAATCTTTCGCTTTTTTATTATTTTTGTATTTTCTATAGCCGATATAAGGATTTTATTATAGCTTTAATATTAATATAGTTTAATATTTTTCGTAATCCTAATTAGCTATATTTTATTCGAACGTTTTAATCATAATAATATTATGTAAATTTTCCGTATTAAAATAAACTAACGTTTTAATAATATCGTATTATTTATAACTAAATATATCGTATAATTTCGTATTAGCTTATATATTTCGTATATAATTAATTTATTAGCTAACGTCTTTACGTATTTTTTAAATTTTCTTCGTTTGGTTTTACCCTTTTTCGCGTACTATTATAACTTATGCATTAATAATTACTTCCATATTATGGGGACTTATGATAACTTTCGCCTTAGGCGCGGTATTCTCGTTTAAATCTTCCTGAAAATCTTTATTCGGATTATATAATAACGTCGAATATTTAAAAACCGCGTATAAATATTCTTCGCCGCGTTCCTATATACAATTTGCACATTTATTACCCGCATAACCTTATAAATTATAACATTTATAGAACGGTTATATAATAGATACTTTTTACTTAATCGGTCCGGTTTATAAATTTATAAACCTTTTTTCTTATAGTTTGCAAGGTGTTCGGTTTATGTATTTTTTTTCGCTAAATTGCGAAAGCAGTAATTAATCGAAAATTGGTAATTAGCTTAGTTATTTAATAACTTATAAGGCCGGCATAATCCGCTATAACGTAAATTTTGTTCTATCGGTTATTATTACTTAAAATAACCCAAGCGGTATTATTAGTATTTAATGTTTATGTAAGTTAAAAGCCTTTCGATAATATAAAGTCCTATTTATAATATAAGCTTTTTGCAATATTACCGAGCTTAAGGATTATTATTAATCGTAAAATCTTCCTAATTAATATACGTTCGACTTAACGCCAAAACGTAAAATGCTTACATTTTTTCTCTTTTCCCCTATATTAATATAACTTTATAGCATAAACCTAATATCTGGAATCGGTTACGTATAATATGTACTTTCCGTAAGGAACGTTTTATATTTTAAAATAATCGAATATTATTTAATTAATACGAAATTACTTTAATTAAAAGGAAGGCGTAAGTTATACTATATTACTAATAATTTTAATAATAATTCCGGCTGTTTTTTGGTTTAAAATCTTGTTAACGTGCCACACCACCTCCTCGGACACACCACCTCGTCCGACACTTTTGGGCACCTCTCAACAACACACTCAAATTACTCAACCATAACACTTTAAATTGATTCCAATCAATCATATTCTTTTTCGCTAATCATATCTACAGCTTCTGGACAAGTGCACGCATTATATCAAGGCTTGTTGCGGACGCCAAATTGCTATTCCCTCCTGCTAACCTGCCGGCAACCGACTAACGCCTAACGCGTTCAAGTTAATAGTTCCCCCATTTCGTACAAGCCAAAGCCAATCGACTAGATAACTATTCTCGACCGAATCCTTAACCCAAATACGCGAGCATTTCTTGTCCGGCTTTAATACGTTAAAGATATACGGCGGAGAACGTGTTACAGGATGCATTTGGGAGCGTGTTGAAAGCGCGTTGGGAATATTGGGGGTCCGTGCGGGGGGTTTCGCGGAGCTTGTGGCAGGGCGTATGGCAGGGCGTGTCGGGCTTGATTTCGCAATAACTCGAGATTTACGCAATTATGCGATTAGAACAGACGTTTTCTAGAAAGATAAATACTTGCTATATAGGGTAAACAAGTTTTTTTAGCCAGCAGAAAGGTTGTGGCAAAGAATAGCTGCTAACAGCTGTTGAAGTTGGTCGGTTGCGGGCGGGTTGGCAGGAAGGAATGGTAATATAGCGTCCGTAACAAGCCTTGATATAATGCGTGCACTTATTCAGAAGCTGTAGATGCGATTAGCGAAAGAGAATACGATTGATTGGAATCAATTTAAAATGTTGTGGTTGAGTAATTTGAGTGTATTGTTGAGAGGTGCCCAAAAGTGTCGGACGAGGTGGTGTGTCCGAGGAGGTGGTGTGGCACGTTACCCGTTCTTAAAGTTATTTATCCGGGGCATTATTAGCGAATTTAACATACTTAACTGGAAATTTAAAGCTTTCCGGCTGCATATCGAATGTATTATCGGCAGGATTCCTAAATAAAGATTCCAAGGTATCGCTAAACTTATTTATATTTTGCGACATTATATAATATATAAAGGTATATATTAAAATAACGATTTTAAATGCTTAATTAAAAGGTAACGGGTTAATAATTATTATATTACAAGTAAATTAATTTTATGCGTTATAATATAGTAAGATATGTACGGAATATAAAATAATAGGAAGTTATATTAAAGTAAGTAATATCGATTAACGTGCCATACAAGCTCGCGGGACACACAAGCTCGTGGGACACACAAGCTCGCGGGACACTTTTTCCAATATTCCAAGCACCTAACTTCAATTACCTGTTTCTCAACAACCACAATATGGAACGACTTACAAAAGCATCTAGAATGAACTTAGCCGTTCAGGCTAAGAAACGAGACCCGAAACTTAGTTATAGGAAGCTTAGTTCTATTTATGGCATCCTACATTTTACCTTGGAAGCGCGGTCTAACGGTAAACGCGCCCGAGCCGATATTGTCCCTCATTTGCGAAAATTGACGCCGACCGAAAAAAAATCCATTGTCGAAAGAATCCTTAACCTAGATACGCGAGCGTTTCCTGTTAAACTTCAGCACGTTGAAGATATGGCCAATTTACTGCTGGCCCAGCGCGTTACAGAACGCGTTGGAATCAACTGGGCGTCGAACTTTATTAGACGGCAAAAAAAACTTTAAACGCGTTTAAATCGGAAGATCGATTATTAACGGGTCCTATGCGAAAATCCAGAAACGTTTCGCAAATGGTTCGAGCTTATTCGGGCTACAATCGCAAAGTACGGCATCGCAAAAGAGGATATTTACAATTTCGTCGAGATTAAATTCTTAATAAGGCTTTTTATAGCAACGGGCATGGTAATTACCAGTACCGAAAAACATAAAAAACTTAAACAAACGTAATAAGGCAATAAAAAATGGGTTATAGTTATTCAGGCTGTTAATTTCTAAAATTAGGCTGTGCCGTTATTTGTTATCATAGCAGGGAAAAATTATTTTAAGTCCTAGTACCGCGATAATCCATTACTAGCAGCCGATTAAAAGATTGCATTAAGTAATAATAACTGGACAACAAATAAATTGGGTTTCGAATGGATCCAGCATTTTAACAAGCATATTCGGACGCGTACGAAAGGTTCCAAACGTTTCCTTATCCTCGACGGCCATAAAAGCTACCATTCGATAAAATTCGAAAAATACTACGCCAATAACAACATTATTACGCTTTATATGCCCGCGCATTTTTCGCATCGGCTTTAATCTTTTGATGTATCTTGTTTTTTTGTTTTAAAACGCGCTTATTCGCGCTATATCGAAAACCTAATACGACGCCATTATACCCATATTGCCAAAGAAGATTTTCTCGCCGGCTTTTACGACGCGTTCCAAGCTGCCATGACGTCCGATAACATCAAATCTGGATTTGCGAAAGCTGGCCTTGTTCCATTCGATCCTAATAACGTTTTTTCCGAATTGGAGGTTCTTCTAGTTGTGCCTACGCCGACTGTCTCCCCGCTAACCTCCGCCGGTTCCATTCGTTCCCCGCTTGCAAAAACCCCTAAGAATATTAAGGAAGTAACGCGGTAATCGCGTTATTTGCAAAAAAAGATTAGAAACCAATAAGGTGGCTCGTTAACTAGAATAGCTAAATCGGTTTATCTTTTAACCAAAAGTTATTTACTAGTTTTGTACGAAAATATTTTTTTTAGGGAAAAAATTGCCGAATTGCGCGAAACGAACCATATCTTAAGCAAACGTCGCAGGACTAAAAACAAACGTTTCTAAGAAGGAGGAATATTTACTATATAAGAGGGACAAGCTTTTTTGGCTTAAAAAAAAAGGGGTGGTGAAAAAATGCAGCCAATAGCTGCTGGAGGCAATCGTCGTAAGAGGGTTAAGACCAAGGAACGGAAGTGTGGCGTCTGCGGCAAGCCTGGGCATAATGCGCGTACTTGTGTAGAAGTTGTAGATACGTTTAGCGAAGAAGAATCCGATTGATTTGAATCAATGCGATATGTTGTTATTGAGTTATTTGAATTTGTTGTTGGGAGGTGCCAAAAAGTGTCCCGCGAGCTTGTGTGGCACGTTATAGCGAATGTATTTAATATGTCTTTAATTAAAAAAACTTTATAAATTACATTAAAAAGTTTATAATAAAGGAAAGATTTCGTACAATTTATATAAGGTTTTAGTTTTTTCCTTATATAGTATTATTTCGTTATAGGAAAAAGTAACGTTAGTTTTTAAGTTAATATTTAGCAGCTTACATAAACCTAACCATTTATATACTTATAATTACATAACTTTAAAACTGTAGGCATTTTAATCCTAATTATACGTATTGCTTTCGGGTTTTTTCGTAACTAATTAATTATTCGTAAGCTTCGTTTATATATCATAAAACTTTATATATTCCTTCCTATTCTCTATAATACCCCCAGAAATTACCTAACATACAAATTTCACTTTATCCATTGTATCTTATATTCTTTTTTTTAAATTCCCGTCCTAATTAACTAAAAGTATTTTCGGTAAGCTTATAATATTTCTAAATTTCCTAAATATAAATAACTTTTATATAATACTTAACATGATACAGTTACTAAAATGATACTATTACCGTTTGATAAAATGGAATATAGCAACCGTGTCCGAGATTTATATAGCGATTTCCTAAAAGATTAGGACGTACATAAAGATAAAAATGTTTCTAAGTTAGCTTTCGACGCGAATTATATTAACGACGGCGCTAGTTTTTATATTTTACTCTTAATTAAATATATTTTCCCTTTAAACCTTTTAGCAGTTAACAAAATAATAAATACGAATATCGCCAAACCGGTATTCGATAAAATTGCAGTATTATAAGGCCTTAATAAAACGGGGTTTATTGTTATATGCAAAAAAATATAATTTGTTTAACGTTATATATACCTTAACGCATATTTTACCGACGATAATATCGGAATAATACTTTAATAAATATTTAAAGATTTCGATTGTATATATATAACTTATAAAACGATTATAACAAACGTATTTATATATAATAACGTTATGCAATTTCTGTTTTTACTAAGTTCGGACGAAATTGCAAAATAATATATAGCTTTATTCGTTTTTTTTATTATATTAAAGTATTTCGGTGAAATTAATAAATAAGCAAATACGAATTATTAAATGGTAAATTTTTAAAATCGTAAGATAAATAGTTTTTCTATTATAAATTTAATTAACGTTTATTTTCTAAAAGCCCGTGCAAACTGGGCTATTTAACGTTTCCGGGTATACTTAATCGATAACAACTTGTATAATATAGATAGTATTAAAAATATAACAGTTTTATGGTTCCGATTAAGAAAACAAAACCGCGATATATCGTATGGCATATATTATATAAACGTTATTTTTATAATGCTAAGCGAAAAGAAAATCCGCAATTATAAATAGTTGGCTAGCGATCAAATAATTATGTACAATAACTGGATGCGTAAGTATCGAGGTATATTAGGTATTAATAATAAGGACTTTGGTAGTTACCTACCGTATCCGGATATATCCGTACTTATATAGGATTCCGATATAAGATTCCGAATCTTATCCGGAATCCGAGCTAAGCCGAAAAAAAAAGCGCAGTGCTAAGCAACAGAAACCTTATACCTTTATATGCAAACGGGTCGGAAAAAGAAGTTTTAAAATACGTAGTCGGAAATGCCGGTAAGCCTTATTTCCGGATACCTAACGTTAAAAGATATATCCGAAGGCCCGGAAAAAGTACCCGACGGAAGCGATTTATAATTACCGAAATCTCTATCGAAATAACGACGGGATAAGTAATAAGGACCTATAGGTACTAATTAAAATTCCAAACTATTTACCGCGAAAATATTATAATTACTGAAATCCTTAGCAAAAAGGCGATATCGTACGTAGCTGGCCTTAAAAAAGGCTAGCTAAAAACCGGTTCCAAAGGATATTATTTACGGGCTTAGGAAAACAAAATTATGAAGCGTAAAGATTCCGGATTTATTATAAGGCCGGAATTTTAAATATTTCGAATTAATATTTAAAAAAAAAAAACAGATGCCGGAATAACTAACCTATAGTAAAAAGATAACCTTTTTAATATTAGCGAAAAATGATTTACGTTATTTATTTACCCGCATACTTAATTTTTTATATTAATTAATCGATCCGAGCTAAGGTACTTTAAAGGTTAAAAAAGATAAAAATATTTTAAAAGTTAATGTAATAAGTTCGAAAAAAAAAACCCGAAAGATAAAATTTAAGAAATTTTAATTCGGCGATATGGATTAAAGAATGTAAGTTAAGAAGAATAAATTGCTAATAACCGTAATAAATTTCAAATAAAAACGCGTAATATTAAAATTCGTTAATTTTCTTAATTTAAAAAGTTTATTATATATCCGTAATAACGTATAATTAATCCGGATTAAGAAAAATTAATATTTATATAATATTTAACGAACTTAAGATTAATAAAATAAACGAATATAGTAAATAGAACTTATATTAATAATTTCGGTCGTATTATTTAATTGTTTTTTTATGCGATTAAGTTGTTTTAGTATAAAGGGGATATTATTTCGGATTTTTAAGCGACGTTAATATTTCGTAAAGATTTAGGTAAGCTGGTAAAATATATTTATAACGTCCTATATTTCAACGAATTTAAAAATATATTATTAAAAACCGCGAAAAGTTATAACGTCCGTTTCGACCTTTAATATGCTTTTACCTATTAACGATTTAAACAGATATATAACGTTACAGAACTTAATTAAAACCTATTCCAAAAAGTTGGAAATAATTTAATATTTTAATATTTTCTTAAATTATTAACCTTAACCGATATTACGTAAATATTTACATTTATCGTACCTTACGACCGTAACCCTGCTTCGAAGCCGAACGCGTTTTTCGTTATCCGCTTTAATCAAAACCGGGCGGGTTTCGTTTTTTAATTTTCGACTTGGTATCGCGATTATAACTATCGTCGAATAAGTACCGATTGTTTTTAACGCGCGATTTTCCGACCTCGACAGCGACTATTACTTCGGTTTTATTTTCCGATATATTATTCGTAACGTCGGAGTACGTATTATTACCTTTTGGTAAGGCCGGCGATTCCGGTAACGATATAAAAGTAAACGAGCTAAGCGAATATAAATACGGTAACGAAAGTAAAGTTGCTAAATTAAATATATTAAAGAACGGTAAGCTTTGGGTCGACGTTATAAATAATAAAAACGTTACAAGTTTTTAATTAGGATTATTTAATATATTGCGAATTATGCGTACGGGTATAGGCGTTACGATTATTAAAGTTACGATTTCGAATTGCGAAAGCGTATAAACCGTATACCTGGTTGGTATTTAAATTATTAGGATTGCCGTTAAGTCCTTAATTATTAGTTCGAACTGAACGGTTATATGTAATATATTTTGATTAGGATTATATGCAGTTTACGGCGGTTTGGCGATTTTTTCCGATATCTGTCGAACTTATAACGCGGTAATCGTCCGTAACTTATATAAATCGGTCCGAAATATAAAAATATAACGCCGTTACTTTAAATTAAGCGAATTCCACCGTTTGCAAAAAGTTTTCCGTATTTTCTGTAAAATAAAAAGTACGGCTTTTTCGTAAATTAAATATTGCGTAGAAAAAAGACGAATTTTTAACAGTTCTAATATTATTACTTATCGAATCCGGGAACCGTTTTAATTAATCCGACCGTATTTACGATTTAATAAAAACTTTTAATTTTATTTAGCTTATTTGGGAACGTATTAAATAGAAACCGCTTAAGTTTAATAAGAATAAACGTTTATTTTACTTCTTTGCCGCCGAACGGAAACGACCGCGTAGAAAATAATTCGTTTATCCGTCGTTTATATTAGGATTCGATTATTTTCTAAGTAACCGCCTTTAACGAACCGGCTTTTAGTTATTTTTATGTAAATTTTTTCGGATTTAAAGGTTTTAATAGAGAGATAAAATTAAGCGTACATAAGTTGTAATAAGGTTTAGCCGCAATAAGGTTATTACGGTTTTTTTTAATATAACAGCTTTTTTTTTTTAAAAATGTATTAAGATTATTTTACGTACGTATTTGCCGTTAAATAATGTATGCTAATAAGGCCTTATTTTCGTTTTATTCCGCAGATTAAAATAACTTTATTTAAGAGGTTTACGGATAACTTAGGTAATATCTTAATTAACCGAAAGATAAAATTAGGATTCGACGATTGTTTCGTCCTCATCCGGATTATTTACGATAGATAACTTATCGCTTTTTTTATTATCCGAATCCGCGACGTTAATTTTTATTATAACCTTTGTATTTTGATAGGAAGTACGGTTCTTGGCTTGCCGGACCTAGATTTTCTTTTTTTTTTTAGCTAGTTTTATAATAAACGGCTTAATTTTATATTTGTCGAATGCCTAATAAGGTATAAACAATATAACTTGTTTATAGTTAGTTATGTTTAGTCGCTTATAATTACGAACCGTTCGACTAAATTGCTGCCATAAATCCTTTATCGAAAAACTTTTCGGTATTTCTTATTGTATTATTCGATTAATATCCGGGATATTTATACTTAATCCAAAAGCGACGATAGATACTACGATACGGATAAAATTATTAGGTTTTTTTTAATTCATCGTATATGCGAACCTGGTTTCCGTAAGGTATTTCGGAGTTATAAAACTTAATAGTTTTTTTTATAACCTTCGATAAATATCTTTATTTTATTATAGTTCTAATTAGGTAATTTCGGATATTTATAATTTTCGTTCGGTTATTAATATAAATAATTGTTTTAATAATAATACGCAATTTATTAAGTTAAACTTAAAGGATATTAATTCATAGTTCGGGTATATTAACTAGCAGAAAATCTAAATACGTTTAATTCGAACGTTAACCTTTGAATATGGAAAAGATAGTAATATCGATTTCGGGGCGATTAATACTGAAACGCCGGACCTTTACCTTATAGCTATATTTAATTAGACTTTCGGTTTTATTAAAACTTTTATATTTTGCAATCTTTTTCTTTATATTACCGTTAGCGGTTGCCGTATACGTAAATTAATGTACGTAGATAAGGAAAATAAAACGCAAATTACGGATATTAATATATTTAGGCCGAAAGTTTCTTTATTCCGATAATAAATATGTTTCATTAATAATAACTAAGCCATATCGCCGTTCGAAAACAGAATTTAGTATAGCAGTTTGGAACTAATCCCTTAATAGCTATTTAGAACTAAAAATAATATAATTATGCTATTCAGCAGCTATACGTTCGAATATTTATAGATCGAATTTTTTCGTTTCTGCGGATATTAGGACAAAAATAAAATATAATACTGTTAATATAAAAGTTCGTTATTTTTCGGCTAACTTAATTAAAAATACGACTTAAATAGTAATTAGGTCGGTTATTTAAAAAAAAAGGCTTAAATAATTAAGGATTTACCAAAGCTTATTTTAGCAACGAAAAGAATATTAAGTTTTCCGAAAACTAAATTATGTACCGTATTTATTTATTTTTTCGGTAAAATATGGCCTTACCCGCCAAATATAGCGTTTAATGTAAAGCGAATAAACCGACGGCGCAGAATTTCCGTAATGTTGTCAACAGTGCATTTAACGTTAACGTATAAGTTGATTACGTCTGTATCGGCAAGAGACCGGTAAAGCCATCGGATAAGGATAAACGTTTCGCTTTAAAAGGTTAGGTTTTCGAAGGTTTAAGGTATCCACCTTAAATCTTCCAATACGTCGCGCGCATTTGGCTAATCAGGAAGAAAATATGTCTCGGAGCTTATCATAAACGATCTTAAGCCCTATATATCATTATTTTGGCTTATAAAGTTATGTTATTATCGTACTAGCTAAAGGGAGGTAGCAGGTTACGACATAATATAATTAAAATTTTCGGCCATTTTCTTTCTATAACGCTTTTCAGCTCGCCTTAATTAGGACCGGAATAACATCAAAAGATAAAGATTTCAATTCTGCGTTAAGTTATGTAGGTTATAACGATAGGGACTTCGTAACTAATATATTGTTACGAATCAGGACCTGCTTTCCCTGTCTGGGCAAGGACACCCTACGGATAAACTTCGGGTATAGGTGTCTTGGAATTTTAATGTAATCTGGAGGATCTGATAGATTTGGACCAGATCATACAGATCCAGCAGATCCACGACATACCTATAAAAAACCAAAGGATATATAATAGATGGGTTTTTCCTATAAATAGCACCTATTTAATTTCGCTCTCTAGCTATTAATTTAAATTTTTAATTAAAGGCATCGTTTTTCGATTAAGGAAAAAGTCCGTAAATCTTTTTAACGAACAAATTACTGAATTATTTTTCGCTTTATTGTTACCTGCAAATCAAGAACCCTTTTCGGATACTGCTTATATTTCCAGGTAATCGTATAATAGGTTCGTTACATTTTGATAGCTTTTTGATTAATAGCCGACGAATAATTTAAGGCCCAGTCGGGTACAAGCTTTTTTGAACCCAGTAAAAACGATATTATAGAACGGCATTCAGAAGACAAACGACATATCCGATCGCCATTACTAACCAGTAAAGGATTAATATCTGGATTAAAACATCCTACCTTTTATTAAAAAAGTTCTTTCTTTAATTTTTTAATCGACAACATAGCCCCTTTTATTACTCGGTTTTAAGGAAAACCTTCTTCTTTTCTGTAATAATCCTTCCCGGTTCCTAAGGAAACCATTAATATCCAGGAAAACGAACCGGAAAAGAAAAAAAAAATCCGACAGTCCGAAAGGTAAAAAAAGAAAACTTACAATTAACGACAAACTGCGCACCTTAATAACTAAACTTTAAGCGGTAAAAAGGGAAAATGCTAAACTTGCTCGACAGCAAAGATTTTCGATATTGCCTTTATTCGGCGCGAATTAATCCCGCGAAAATACTATTCCACCCTTTATTTATTATGGAATGCCAAAGATTAAAGGTTATAAACTAACCCCCCCCAAAACCTTACGACGGTATTACAAATATAAAAAGATTTTTAGTACAGGCCAAACTTTACCTTAACTTTTTCGAAAACTCCTTAAGGGAGGAATATTAAAAGATATTGATTATTTTTTAGCTGCTTGCAGGAAAGATTTTTTAATGGTTTTAACCAATTATGAAGAATTATTTCGGAAATTACCTTCACGAATTATCCGACTTTATTAATTATTATTTTAATAACTACGAACATTTAAAGGAACAAATATGAACCTTATTTAGAAACTTAAATAAGTAATAGGATACCGATAAAAAGCTGCACTTTTTTTAATAAACAAAATTAACGGCTAAATACATTACGGAATTTAATCGCCTTACAGCAACTTTCCACTTACCGGAAAACGCTTTATTTTACCTTTATTACGATGCCTTAAAGTTACAAGTTAAGGACGAAATATACAGGGTACTCAAAATAAAGCTTTTCTGGGATTACATTAATAAGGCCATTATTACCAATAAACGTACCTTTAATAAGTACTTTAAAAAAAAGGGTTCAACAGAAAAAAGGACGATCGAAGCTCTAATAATAAGTTCCAAGAAAGCAAAAATAAAAACAGGACCCAAAAAAAAGCAAATATTATTTCGAAGGAACCCAAAAAAACAAGTTTAATATTAAATGCTTTAACTGTAACAAAAAGGGTTACTACAAGAACAAATATCGTTCTCTAGCCAAAAGGAACTCCAAAAAAAAAAGATTCCTTAAAAAAAGGCCCGAACGGCCGAATAAGAAATGAATAATAAAAGCAAGGAAAAAAAGAAAATTAATTCCACTTTTTTCCAATAGGAATATATTATTACGACAACCCACTATAAACCAAGCGGCGACCCAGAATACGAACGTTACTCGATTTGCCAAAACCAAACAGCTAAAGCCTACAAATATCATCCCGGATAATCAGCCTCTAGAGTAGCCATAAAGCTAGGATGCAAATATCATTTGGATGTACAAAAGTGTAAAATACACCACGAATATGGCCAAATACGCCCAGAATTTAATAACTACGGGCAGAAAACCCCTAAATCCAACAAACCCCCAAAACGGGCGGTATATCTCAAAATCGAAGCCTTTAAACAGAACTTTGTTAATAAGCACGAACTTTTCCATTTCTCGTCCTGCAACAATAATTATCCAATTTACCTTCGAGCAAAAAGAAATAACGATTATTAACCCGGTTAAAATAAAGAAACCCTTATAAAGCCTAATAATAATTGCAAATATATCGAAATCCCCCGATAGCCCGGATACCCTTAATTTTATTATTTACACTCCGAATCGGATTAAAGCTAAAAAGCTATTACTTAAGGTTACTTATGTTATACCCCCATATTATGCTTAATGTATAAACTTCTAGATATAAAAGCAAGCCCTGTAAAAATCTTAACTTCGAATCGAAAACCTTTCCAAACGTTAAAGGTAAAAATCACTAAAGTAAAATGCCAGATTAACTAATAAAATTAATATACTTGCATAAACGACAAGTATACCAAATACGCAATTAAGAAAACCCGCGAATAAAAACGCCTTCTAACGAACAAAACCACGAAATCAAAAAAACGGTAAAGGCCTTCGAAATTAAGGCATCGAAAAGCTTTGCGAACTAAGACCTTATGTAAGGCAAAAAAAAAGATTACGAAACCAAATCGAAATTTTTATTCAATACTAAAACCAAACTTTCAAAGCCATAATTAACTTTAAAGCAGAAAGCAACTTCATTTCGCCAGCCGTAACCGAAAAACATTACATTCCTTAAAGGTACAAGCTAAAGGTCTACAAATTACAGACAGTTAATAAAAGTTTTTCCCAGTACGATAACAAAAAGTTTTTAAAGAAAATAAAAAACTTTTAATATAAATCTAAAAGCATCAAAAGTATCTTACCTTGGATATCGCCGATATATCAAGTTACAATATTATTCTAGAAATGCCATAACTTAATTCCAGTAATTTATTAATTAACTGGAAAATTCGCCAGCTTTCTTAAAACTACGAATTAATTTCTGTTAAAAAAAAGTTCAAAAAAATCTGCTATATAATTCGAAAAGCCAAGATATTAAACTTTGCCAATACCATACCCCCAAAATATCAGCGATTCGAACAACTTTTTAAGAACAAAAAAAACTACGAACTACCTTTATACGGGCAATAAAATTATCGCCTACCTATTCAAAAAGGACATTACCTTAAACTTTACAAAATTTACTATATAAATTCAGAAAAGGTAAAAGCCTTATAAAAAAGCATCCAGTTAAACCTAAAAAAAGGTTATATTTAACTATCCGAATCCCCTGTAAGATACTTTGTATTTATAATACCCAAAATTAAAAACGGCAAGCAAAAAGTCGACCAAGATAAATATCCGGTTTATCGACGTATGGTCGATTATCGATAGTTAAACGATATCACTATCAAAAACGGTTATCCCTTAACCTTAATAAATACCTTAATGGAAAACGCAAGCAAAGCCAAATAATTTACCGCCTTAAACCTTCGAAATGGGTACTACCGTATTAAAATAACAAAAAATGAAAAATGAAAAACTGGCTTTCGAACGATATACGGGCATTACGAATACCGAATTATACCTTTAAAACTTATTAACACCCCTACCAGTTTCTAACGCCTAATTATAACAATATTTAAAAAATTCCTAAATAAATGTATTTTTGTCTACCTCGACGACATCCTCATTTATTCCGAAACGCTAAAAAAATATAAAAAGCATATTTTCCAGGTTTTTAAAGCTTTAGATAAAGCAAATATCCGAATTAACCCCGCCAAAAATATATAATATACGTAAAATTTAAATTATTTAGGATTTACCTTTATTCCCGGTCAAATTCAAATTTAAAACTTTAAATTGGTAGCAGTTAAAAACTGGCTTATTTTTAATAAAGCAACCGTTACCGATATCCGGCAGATTTTAAGATTTACGGGTTACGTACGTAATCTAATTAAGGAAAGATATTATTAAATTATTAATAAAACTTACTATTAAGGAATATATTAAAAAGGAATTCGAACTTTTAAAAAAAGTTAAAAAAGCTTTTTAATTATTTAAAACCGAAATTACTAAAGCATTAATAATGAAATTGCCTAACGCCGACAGAAAGAAACGCCTAAAGATAAACGCCTTAAATTATGCCTTAAGCGCAGTTTTAAAACAACAAAAAGATAATAAAAAATGATATCCAGTAGCCTATTATTCCAAGGCCTTTTAAAACGTAAAATTCCAATATAAGATCTACGACAAAAAGTTGCTAGCGATTATTAACGCTTTTAAAAAATGGGAACTCTTTTTAACGGAACTAAAAGGCCTTTCGATACTTATTTAAATTCTAAAAATTTTACACGATTTATAACGACTTAAAAGTTAAATAAACGTTACGAAACTTAAATAATTTTCTTGTCACAATATAATTTCCAAATTTATTATATCAAAGAGAAAAAGATTATTTAAGCAAATATCTTAAGTTATAAAGGAAATTCCGACTTTAAGGTTCCAAAATGCCGAATATAAATGTTACAACAAATTAAAAACGGTATCTTACAGTTATATAAAATATTAAAGTAACCTACCCCAAAACTTTTAACGAAATTCCGAAATTCTTATAATAAGAAAAAGCAAAAAAAAGTATAACAATTAAAAGGACAACCTGGAAACCAGCTGTTATACCGTGGCAAAATCTACATTTTTCGAAACCAACAAAAGCAATTCGTTAAGGAATTCCATAAAGATCCGTTATATAGATATTAAGGCATTTTTAAAACCACCAAACGATTGCAAGAAAAATACGACTTTTCAAAATTTCGACGAACTGTTAAGCAGGTAATTAAAGATTACAATATTTGTAATAAGGTAAAAGCAGCCCGGCATAAGCCCTATGGCCTTTTACAGACTACAGATATTCCAGAAAAAGCTTAAAATACCATTACTTGGGATTTTATTACCGGTTTACCCCTATCAAAAGATCCCGTTACTAAAGTTCAATATAATGGAATATAAGTAATCGTTAACAGATTCACTAAATATAGATACTTCCTACCTTTTAAAAGAAACGCAACGGTAAAATAACTAGCTTACGCCTTTATCCGATATTACTTTGACAAATATAGGATACTAAAAAAAATTATTTTAAATAAAGATAAACTTTTTACATTAAAATTTACTATTAGTCTTTTCAAGCAAATAAGCGCCAAGCTTAAATTTTCCATAACATATTATTTACAAACAGATAAATAAATAAAACGTTTAAATCAAACGTTAAAGCAATATTTAAAAAGTTATATTAACTACCAACAGGATAACTGGGTTAAACTTTTTCTATTAGCCCAAATAACCTATAATACATTTATTAACGAGGATATAGGTATTTCTCCCCATACAGCGGTATATAGGCATTAAGCAAAGATTTAACGGCCAAAACAACTATTAAACGAAGTTCCAAAATTAATCGCGAAAATTCCTCGAGCAAAAACGGTAATAACTAAAACCTAAATAATACAGGTCCGCCTATAAAATAAACTACGATTCCTTTGACAAAAAAGATCCAATACTATAACAGGAAAAAGATTAAAGGATTAATTCTGTTAAAAGGAAATAAAGTTTATTTGTTACGCCAAAAACAAAACGTAACTTCGAACATTTCCCAAATTAAAACAAAAAAACTTAATAATAAGCTTAATTTCAAAAATATTAATTCGTTCAAAATCGATAAAGTTATTTCCAAAACCAACTACCGATTGTCATTACCCAAAACGATAAAAATATACCCTATTTTCCATATCTTTTTGCTTAAACCAACATTTAAAAATGCCCCGCTAAAAACCAATCTGAAAGTCGAAAAAAACGACGATAAGTACGAAGTTAAACAAATACTAAACTCTAAGATAATTAAAAACAAGGTCCAATATCTAATTAAATAAAAGAACTACCTACATAAAGAAAATACTTAGGAACCCTTTAAGCACCTAACAAATACGAAGAACCTAATTAAAACGTTTTACCGCTAAAATCCTAACCGACCGTCTTTAACGCGGCCAAAGTTACAAAGGATAACGGCCCAATACCCAAATCCAGCCCCTCGACGTCCCAATCGAAAAAAAAGCGATACTTCCGTTATGGCATTAATCTCGGAAGCAAGCCGAGCTTATTCGGCTTCTATACGACGTTATTCTTCTTCCGCTTTTTTTCTTTCTTTTAATTAATCTAATTTTAAACCTTCTTTTAACATTTCTAAAGCTTTTTTCTTAAAAAGATCTTGTTAAAAACGTAAGCGCTTTAATTTTCCGATAAATTCCCTCGTTTTTTTTTTTCCGCCGCCTCTTGAGAAGCCAAAAATTCATCTTTAAGTTCTCGTTATTCTTTTTCCAGGTAAAATCGCATTTTATCTACCTTTTTTAACGAATTCATAATCAAAACGTTATAAAAAGATCGCTGGCGACGAAAACAACAGCTGTAACTTGAAAATTCGACTGCAAAGGAATAACCGGTTTCCTTAAAACGAACGCAATTAAAATATAAAAAGCCTTCCGTACTAAAGCTTTCAATTAAATCGGCACGGTTATCCCTAGAATATCGCTGGCCCAAACGAAAGTTTCTTTTTTATTTCTGCGTACGATCTAACATATTAAAGAATTAGCTGAAAAAATTCAAAAAGTCAAACTCCGGAAAATATCCTACCGTTTTATCTTTAGGACAAAGATATTAAGAAAAGGGAAATAATATTACGAATCAAAACCTGCTTTCCCTATCTGGGCAAGGACACCCTACGGATAAACTTCGGGTATAAGTATCTTAACATTTTAATATAATCTAGAAGATCTAATAGATCTGGACCAGATTACATAAATCTAGCAGATCCACGACACACCCATAAAAACCAAAGGATATATAATAGATAGATTTCTCCTATAAATAACACCTACTTAGTTTCGCTCCTTAACTATCAATCTAAGTCTTCAATCAAAGGTATCGTTCTTCGATTAAGGGAAAAGTCCGCAAATCTCTTTAACGAACAAATTACTAAATTATTCTTCGCTTTATTGTTACCTGCAAATCAAGAACCCCTTTCGGATACTGCTCATACTTCCAGGTGGTCGTATAACAGGTTCGTTACATATATATTGCGAAAGTTGACGATGATAATTTTTACGAATTTGTATGGGAGCGGTGTAATTGAGGTCAAAAAATCACAACTTGCCATCAGGCTCTATTTTTGAGGTTTTGTTATTTCTGTGGAGACTTTTCTTAAAGAGGTTTAGTTGATACATCTAACCCTTGCAGCTACTTCTTGATCAAAAGCGCTAGCCACGGCTGCGCCGCAGGCGCAGCCCCAACCTCAAAAATGGGGCCTGATTTTAGTGAGGCAAGATTATGCCTAGTTAGTCGAATTCATTTATGCTTTTTAAGCAGGATAATATCTAAAAAGGAACGATTAATTACCTGGAAGTTGGGGCTGATTTTTTAAACTACTGGATTATGACGAATTCACAACAGTCAGCAAGAAACGTTAAGGTAACGTCCCCGACCTTCCATGGAGGCCCAGTAAACCCCTCCGGTTAGGACGATCCTGATCAGGAAGAAACCAAGGATATTAACAATCAACTACGTGGTAAAACCTTTGCCATAGAGCCGAAACGAGGTAGTCGTAAAGGTTCTTAAGTAAGCTAAAACAGCAACAGCAACAAGCAAAAGCGCCAAAAGTTAAACGCATAAGGGATTCGGTACAAAGCGTACCTGAATCCTGGGCATACGTTACTCCAATACTATTACGCGTTTCCTAATAAAGCTCCAGTAAAGTTTAAGCTTAATAAGGAAGTTTTAGTATTAGTTCAGGACCGGATTACTTTCGATTAATCCTTAAAGAAAAAGATTAACCGTTTGTCGAAGATTATGAAAAAATTAACTATTTAAGAAATAGATTACTTTTAAAGGGAATAAAACAAATATTGGCATGTTTTTTGATTTTTGATTAACGCAGTACGATAAGCGTCGCGTTTTACCCTTTAAGAAATTCGGCCATTTTGGATTTAGGGTTTACTATATACATCTTTAACCTAGTTAGCAGGTTCCTGAATTATAGGACGACGATCCAAGGCGACGGCATATACGTAAGGAACAATTTCGTCCCGATTAAAGGATATAAAAAAATTAATATATTATTTTAAAGCCTTAAAAGCCTTAAAGCGCTGCGTTTGTATAACGTAGCTTATTACAAGGACTTTGCATACAACCTAGTATTTTTCCGGCAGCTCCGAAAAAAAGGGTATTGGTAAAATAACCGGGGAATTAATAACTTTATTCGAAATAAGTATAATTAAGTAGTGGTTACGTTAATAAATAAGTTTAATTAGTTCGTTATCGAAGATATAACGTAATAGTTACTTATGCAGCTTTCGCAGCTTATAAACGAAACGTTAACTTATATATAGCGAAACCATTACGAATCGGTAACGGTACGATATAGCACCTAAAACTAAAATACCCAGGGCCCGAAGTAATCGCCCAGTTGCAGTTCCATATAAGGAAAGTCCGTTTAAAGGGTTCTATAATAATCGAATATTAAGTATGTAGTAAGGCGAAAGCCAAAAGGTAAATATGCCGCAAACCGAAGGAAGGAGTTTCCCGATTAAGATAACGAATCGCTATCGACTTTATAAATTTCGAAGAAAACCTTAAAGGATATAAATACGTTATATTTGCGACCGATAAATATTTAGGATATATTTAGGATATTTACCTGAAAAATCGAAAGTAAAATATATTAATTATAACGTTCCGATATTTCCTAAAAGTTTTAAAGAATTAGGATAAGGTTTTCTTACAGGTATTCGAATACGATAACGAAATTTTGAAAAATTATTAGCTTTAAGATATGCTTTAATCGCCTCCTTTCAGTATTAAACCTAAGCCCTTAATACTGCATATCCAGGCTTAAAACGGAGGTGCAAAACGCTTAAGGGGTATAATTAAGAGAAAAGCGACTATAATACGAAATAGCGTTAAGTTACTTTTGTTTGTAATCGTATATATCTTTAAAGCGGCAGTATATCTGTATAACCGTACCTCCAAATACGCACTTTTCTGGCAAAGCCTATATAAAGTTTACTATATTTACCTGGCGTATAAGGACGGCGTTATAGTACTTAATCGGAAGCTTTAATAGGCTTATCTACGAGTATATGGCTATATGGCTTATGTTATAATAGCTGCCGTTATAAAGAAAGAATAAAGATTTTAAAAATTGAACTTCAAGGCATAAATTGGGTTTTTCGTTAGTTACCGATTTAAGAATATTTACGAGATTTGGAACTTATTAATTAATAAGGTTATCGCTATTCGAAACGTATTGTTTAACGAGAAGGTTACTTTTTTAGGTAACATTAAAAACTTAAAAAACGATTTTTTATACGTTACAAAAAAGGAGCTATAAAAGTTATTGCGATAAGTAAAATTACCTAATTAAGGCTTAAGTTATTTAAATATATAAATATAAAAAGAAAACGAAAACTTAAACGAAATAATTTAATTACTGGTTAAATAAAAGGGGTAGTTTTAAAGTAATATAAACGTACGAAACGTACGGAATGGGAAAAAATAAGCTTATTCGTATAGGATTAATTATTTTTATACGACGGCTATATTCGAATTATTTCCGTCTTTTGGTTTATTACCTTTATTAACATTTACTTTGATAATTATTACAACTAATATGTTAGCGGAAATAATAAAAGTAGTTTTAAGTTTTTATCGTTTTGTTTAACTTAAAGTAACGGTAAAAAACGAAAATATTTTACGGGTTATAAACGTAAACTTCCCGTACGTTCCGCGTTAAAAGAATGGTTATCGGTACGATTATAAAATATAAAAAGCCGCATTTAACGTAAAACGATTAATTTATTTTGTTAATACGATCGATAATCGGTCGGTAAGCTGCGGAAATTCAAGGAAAATAATTACCCGAAGCACGTATTATTTTAATCGGAAAAGTTTCGATACGAAGATATATAAAATCCTTAAATCGCAAAACCGGATATATAAGCGCAATTTACCGTTACCGCCGCAAAGCTACACAAAGCTAAATATATACCCGTTAAAGGAATTATTTCGTAAAGCCGAAAAGGCTTATTTATAAAGTTATAAAAAAATGCAATTTTGGAAAGTTATTAATTAGTTTGCTATTAAAAGGAAATAGGTTTTAAAATATATGTAGCTATATATTTATAAGTTCAACAAATATAACTGGTTGCAAAAATATAAGGTACGTTTTGTCGTACGGGGCGATTAATAGCTAAAAAATGTTTATAGTAATATATACGTATTTATTTTTGTTAGAAAGTTATTTAAAATTTTAATTACTATCGGAGTTAAATTCGACTTAAAACTTAAGCAATATAATGCAGTAAACGTTTTCGTTAACGTTAATTTACCTTATAAAATATATATAAAAACATCCTTAAGATATTCGTATCGTAATAAGATTTTTTTAATTAGGAAGGCATTATATGGATTAAGGGAATTATTTTTACTTTAGCAGAAAAATTTTATTAAAACGTTTTAAAATTTGGAACTTAATTCTGTTCTTTATAAACCTTATTATTTTATTCGTTAAAGGGTATTTATTTTTTTTTTCTTTATAAACAATATCGTTACGGCGTATTGCAAAAAAAAATTAAAACTTCGTCGATTAGGTAATTTAGCAGATAAAAAAGCGATATACCCTTAAAAAAGGCGAGGATTTATAATAATTCTTAAGAATCGAAATAATTAAAGATAAAGTTAAAAAAAATTAACTTTTTTAATTTAATTTTATAAATAAACTAGTTAATTTAGTTTTAAAAAAAAATAAATAATTTCCTAAATACGTTAATAACGAACGTCGAATTACTGCCGAATCTTAATTTGGCCTATTTAAGGTTTATTAATAAATATCAAAAAGAAATCGGTTTTATCCTATACGTAGCAGTTAATACGTAACCCGATATAACCTTTGCGATATTCCGATTTGCCCGATATAACTTAAACTTTAACGACGTATATTACAAAGCTGCCGATCGGATCATATTATACTTAATTAGAACCAAAATATTAACGTTATAATTCGGGGGTAAAAATTTGTTAAATAATTAAAGCGACGTTTTTTTTGCGGATAATACAATCGATCGAAAAAAATTTTAAGTTTATATTATAAGGTTATTCGGAAAAGTAATAGGATAACGGGCGAATAAGCAGAATATAATAATTACTTTTATAACAAAAGCGGAATTATTATTTTTTATGCAGGCTGTAAAAAAAAAGTTATTTAATTTTTAATTAATTAAATAATTAAAAGTTACCTTAAATGTTGGATTGTTAAATATGTAATACGATAAATAATAAATTATTCGGTTTATTAATATTAACGTCGCTATATTATAAACGAAACTGCGGTATATAAATATATATAATTATTAGTTGCAAAAAATTGTAAAAAAAAACATAATTAAAATAAATTATACGTTTACGAGCGATATGTTAGCTGATGGATTAACAAAGGCCTTATTACGAAACCCTTTTAAGCATTTTAAAAAGTAATTAGGATTAATAAATATTACGAAAGCCCTTAATCGGCGGAGGAATAACCTGCGAATAATTTTAAAGAAGGAATTGGCTGATCAGAAGGATTCGATCGCCGGAGGAAAGGTGGAATGGAATACTACGGCTTTAGGAAATGATAAAGTGTAACGGTTAACGCCGTAATTGCGTCGAGGCGTTGAAGGGGTGTGTCAGCTAGCAGGGGTGCGCTAGCACCCATATCCGATAAGACTCCCTTTGATCGGAGCATATATGTTCCGTAGCTAAACTACTTAAAAGATCAGAACGCGTTGCTAGAATGCACGCAACTAGCCAATTAATACAACACAACTGATGTCCTCTATATCTGACAGTACGCGTCCGAATATGCTTGTCAAAATGTTAAATTTATTCGAGACCTAATTTATTTATTATATAACCATTATTACTTAATACGATTTTTTAATCGGCTGCTGGCAATAGGTTATTGCGGTATTAGGACCCAAAATAATTTTTCCCCGTTATAATAACAAATAACGGTACAACTCAATCTTAGGAATTAATAACTTAAATAACTGTAATCCATTTTTTATTCCTTTATTACGCTTATTTAAGTTTTTTACGTTTTTTAGCCCTGGTATTATTATACCCATTACCATAAAAAGCCTTATTAAAAATTCAATCTCGTCGAAGTTATAAATATCCTTTTTAATAATGCCGTACTTCGCGATTATAGCCCGAACAAGCTCGAATTATTTACGAAATGTTTCTAGATCTTCGGATAAAACCCGTTAATAATCGATCTTTCGATTTAAACGCGTTTGAAGTTTTTATTGCCGTCTAATAAAGTTCGACGCTCAGTTAACTCCAACGCGTATCGCAACGCGTTAGGCAAGCAGCAAATTTGCCATATTTTCAACGTGCTGAAGCCGGACAGAAAATGCTCGCGCATCTAGGTTAAGAATCCTTTCGACAATGGATTTCTTTTCGGTCGCCGTCAATTTTCGCAGATGGGGGATGATATCGGCTCGGGCGCATCTGCTACGATATCGGGCTTTCAAGGTCATTTCGGCAATTTCGTATATAGAACTAAGCTTCTTGAAATTAAGATTTGGGGTTTGTTTCTTAACCTGAACGGCTAGGTTCAATCTAAATTCTTTTGTAAGACGTTCTATATTGTTGGTGTTGTATAATAGATTAACAAAAATGAACAATTGGAATACTGAGAAATTTAGGCTGCGAGCTTGTGTGGGCCGCGAGCTTGTGTGGTACGTTATTCGTTTATTTTATTAATTTTAAATTCGTTAAGTATTATACAGGTATTAGTTTTTCCTAATCCGGATTAACTTTACGTTATTACGGATATGCAGTAAACTTTTTAAATTAAAGAAATTAACGAACTTTAATATTATGCGTTTTTATTTATAATCTATTGCGGTTATTAACAACTTACTTTTTTAACTTATACTCCTTAATCCATATCGCCGAATTAGAATTTTTTAAATCTTATCTTCCGGTCCTTTTCCTTAAGCTCGTCGTACTAGCTTTTAAAATGTTCCTATCCTTTTTAACCTTTAGGTATCTTAATTCGAGTTAATTAATTAATGTAAAAAATCGAATATACGGATAAATAAATAACGTAAATAATTTTTCGTTAATATTAAAAAGGTTATTTTTTTGTTATAGGTATAGCTATTTCGGCGTCCGCTTTTCTTTAAATACTTACTCGAAATATTTAAAATCTCGGCTTTATAATAAATCCGGAGCTTTTACGCTTTATAATTTTATCTTTCTAGGCCCGTAAATAGTATCTTTTAAAGCCGGTTTCTGGCTAACCTTTTTAAGGGCCAGCTGCATACATTATTATTTTTTTGCTAAAGATCTCGGTAGTTGTAATATTTTCGCGGTAAATAGTTTAAGATTTTAATCAGCACTTACGGGTCCTTATTACTTATTTCGTTACTATTTTAATAAGAATTTCGGTAATTATAAATTGCCTCCGTTAAGTACTTTCTTCGGGCCTTTAGATACATTTTTAAATGCTAGGTACCCGGAAATAAGGCTTACCGGCATTTCCGATTGCGGCTTTTGAAACTTCTTTTTCCGATCCGTTTAGCGTATAAAGGTATAAGGTTTCTGTTGCTTAATATTACTTTTTTTCTTTTTCGGCTTAGTTCGGGTTCCGGATAAAATTCGAAATCTTATATCGGAATCTTATATAAATACGGACATATCCGGATACGGTAAATAATTACTAAAGTTCTTATTATTAACACCTAATATACCTCGATACCTAAATATTCAATTATTATATATAGTTATTTAATGGCTAACTAACTATTTATAGTCGCGAACATTTCCTTCGCTTAATATTATAAAAATAACGTTTTTATAATATATACTATACGATATATTGCGGTTTTATTTTCTTAATCGGAATTATAAAATTGCTGTATCCCTAGTATTATTTATATTATATAAATCGTTATCGATTAGGTATACCCGGAAACGGTAAACAGCCCGGTTTATACGGATTTCTTAAAAGTAAACGTTAATTAAATTTATAATAAAAAAATATTTGCTTTACGATTTTAAAAGCTTATTATCTAATAATTCGTATTTGCTTATTTATTAACTTTATCGAAATATTTTAATATAATAAAAAAAACGAATAAAGCTGTATATTATTTTGTAATTTCGTCCGGATCTAATGAAAACGGAAATTACATAACGTTATTATCCATAAATACATTTATTATCATCGTTTTATAAGTTATATATATGGAATCGAAATTTTTAAATATTTATTAAAATGTTACTTCGATATTATCGTCGGTAAAATATACGTTAAAGTATATATAACGTTAAGTAAATTATACTTTATTATAACGTTTTAGATAAGCGAACGGCTCGGACAAGCGAACGGCTCATTTTTTTCAACATTCCAATTACCCAATTTCAATTGTTTATTCTTTAATACCTACAATATGGAGCGGCTTACAAAAACAGCGAGAATGAACCTAGCCGTTCAGGTTAAAAAACGAAACCCGAAACTTAGTTATGCGAAACTTAGTTTTATATATAAAATTCCTTAAATAACCTTGCGAGCCTGATATTATAGTAAATACGCCCGAACCGATAGTAGCCCTAAATTTGCGAAAATTGACGCCGATCGAAGAAATATCGATTGTCGAACGTATTTTCGACCTAAATGCGTAAGCGTTTCCTGTCCGGCTTTAATACGTTAAAGATATGGTTAATATATTGCTTACTTAACGCGTTGCGGGACGTATCGGAGTTAAATAGGCGTCGAACTTTGTTAAACGGTAACATAAATTTTAAACGCGTTTAAATCGGAAGATCGATTATTAACAGGTTTTATGCGAAAATCCAAAAACATTTCGTAAGTGGTTCGAGCTTGTTCGGGCTATTATTGCCAAATACGGCATTACAGAAAAGGATATTTACAACTTCGACGAGATTAAATTTTTGATAAGGCTTTTTATGGCAACGGGTATGGTAATTATTAATGTCGAAAAACGTGGAAGATTTAAATAAGCGTAATAAAGGAATAAAGAATAAGTTATAGTTATTTAGGCTGTTAATTCTTAAGGTTGGGTTATGCTGTTATTTGTTATTATGGCGGGGAAAAATTATTTTAAATCTTAGTACCGCGATAACTTACCGCCAGCAGCCGATTAAAAGATTGCATTAAGCGATAATGGTTAAATAACAAATAAATTAGGTTTGGAATGGATCCAGCAGTTTGATAAATATATTCGGACGCGTACGAAAGGTTCGAAACGTTTTTTTATTTTCGACGGTTACGAAAGTTACCATTCGATGGAATTCGAAAAATATTGCGCCAACAATAATATTATTACGCTTTGTATGCCCGCGCATTTTTCGTATCGGTTTTAACTTTTTGATATATTTTGTTTTTCTGTTTTGAAACGTGCTTATTCGCGGTATATCGAAGATTTAATGCGACGTTATCATACTTATATTGCCAAAGAAGATTTTTTTGCCGGCTTTTACGATACGTTCCAAGCTGCCATAACGTCCGATAATATCAAATCTGGATTTGAAAAAGCTGGTTTTATTCCATTCGATCCTAATAACGTTTTTTCCGAATTAGAAGTTCCTTTAGTTGTGCTTACGCCGACCGTCTTCCCGTTAACCTCCGCCGGTTCCATTTTATTTTCCGCGAAAACCCTTAAAAATATCCGTAAAATAACAAAATAAAGACGATACTTGCAAAGGAAGATTAGAAATTATTAGAATAGCTTGCTAATAAGAATATTTCAGTCGGTTAAACTTATAATAAAAGGTTATATATTGCTATTGCATAAAACTGCTTTTTTCCGGGAAGAAAACGTCCAATTGCGCGAAACGAATTATACTTTAAGCAAGCGTCGTAGGATCAAAAATAAACGTTTTTAAAAAGGAGGAATATTTATTATACAAGAGGGGTAAGCTTTTTTAGCCCAAAAAAAAGGGAGTGGTAAAAAAATGCAGCCAACAGCAGCTGGAGGGGATCGTCGTAAGAGGGTTGAAACCAAGGAACGGAAGTGTAGCGTTTGCGGCAAGCTCGGACATAATGCGCGTACTTGTAAAAAAGCTGTAGATACGTTTAGTAATGAAAAATCCGATTGATTAAAATCAATTTGAGATGTTATGGTTGAGTTATTTAGATTAGTTGTTGCGAGGTGCCAAAAAATGAGCCGTTCGCTTGTCTAAGCCGTTCGCTTATCCGAAACGTTATATAATGATAAATCCGGTTTATTAAAGCTAAATAATATTACAACTTTATCGAATACCACTTTATCGATATTCGTATTTATTATTTTGTTAACTATTAAAAGGTTTAAAAAATATATATATATTTAGCTAAGGGTAAGGTATAAAAAATAGCGCCGTAGTTGATATAGTTCGCGTCGAAAGTTAACCTGGAAACATTTTCATCTTTATATACGCCTTAATCTCTTAAAAAATGGCCATATAAATCTCGAACACGGTTACTATATTCCACTTTATCAAACGGCGATAATACAATTTTAGCAATTATATTATATTAAGTACTACATAAAAGTTATTTATACTTAGGAAATTTAGAAACTATAAACTTACCGCAAGTACTTTTAACTAATTAAATCTAAAATTAAAAATATATATATATAAAATATAATAAATAAAATAAAATTTATATACTAAGTAAATTTTAGGAATATTATTAAAGATAAGAAGGAATATATAAGGTTTTATGATATATAAACGAAATCTACGAATAATTAATAAATTACAAAAAAATCGGAAAGTAATATATATAATTAAAATTGAAATATATACAGTTTTAGGATTAACGTCCCACATATATGAGCGAAATATATATATAAGCGAAACACTTTTCTAGCCATTTTAATTATTTATCTTTAATTGCCTATTTTTTAACAACTACAATATGGAGCGCCTTACAAAAGAAGCGAGAATGAACCTAGCTATTTAGGTTAAAAAACGAGACCCGAAACTTAGTTACAGAAAGCTTAGTTCTATTTATGAAGTATTATCTTTTACTTTAGCATATCGTTCTTACGGTAGACGCGCCCGACCCGATATTATTTCTCTCTTGCAGAGATTGACGCCGACCGAAAAAATCTCGATTGTCGACCGAATTCTTGACCTAGATACGTAAGCGTTTCCTATCCGGCTTCAGGATGTTAAAGATATGGCTAATATACTGTTGGCCTAGCGCGTTACAAAATGCGTTAGAATTAATTAGGCGTCGAACTTTGTTAAACGGCAAAAAAAACTTCGGACGCGTTTAAATCGGAAGATCGATTATTAACGGATTTTATCCGAGAATTTAAAAGCATTTCGTAAGTAGTTCGAGCTTGTTCGGGTTATAATCGCAAAGTACGATATTATAAAGGAGGATATATACAACTTCGACGAGACTAGATTTTTAATGGGGCTTTTTATGGTAACGGGTATGGTAATTATTAATGCCGAAAAACGTGGAAAACTTAGATAAGCGTAATAAGGGAATAAAAAATAGGTTACAGTTATTTAAGCTGTTAATTTCTAAGGTTGGATTACGTTATTATTTGATATTATGGCGGGAAAAAATTATTTTGGGTCCTAGTACCGCAAGAACTTACTGCTAGCAGCCGATTAAAAAATCGCATTAAATGATAATAGCTGGATAACAAATAAATTGAGTTTCGAATAAATCCAGCATTTTGATAAATATATTCGTACGCGTACGAAAGTTTTTAAACGTTTCCTTATCTTCGACGGCCATAAAAGTTACCATTCGATGGAATTCGAAAAATATTCCGCTAATAATAATATTATTACGTTTTGTATGCCCGCGCATTTTTCGTATCGGCTTTAACCTTTTAACGTATCTTGTTTTTTTGTTTTAAAACGCGCGTATTCGCGGTATATCGAAAACTTAATACGACGCCATCATACCCATATTGCCAAAAAGGATTTCTTTGCCGGCTTTTACGACACGTTCCAAGCTGTTATAACGTCCGATAACATTAAATCTGGATTTGCAAAAGCTGGTTTTGTTCCATTCGATCCCAATAACGTTTTTTCCGAATTGAAAGTTTTTCCAGTTATACTTACGCCGACCGTCTTCCCGTTAACCTCCGCCGGTTCCATTTTACCTTCCGCGAAAACCCCTAGAAATATCCGCGAAGTAATAAAATAAGGACGATATTTGCAAAGGAAGATTAGAAATTATCAGGGTGGCTCGTTAACAAAAATATTTTAGTCGGCTGATTTTGTAACAAAAGATTATATGTTGCTGTTGTATAAAGCCGTTTTTTTCCGGGAAAAAAACGTCCAATTGCGCGAAACGAATTATACCTTAAGCAAACGTCGCAAAATTAAAAACAAACGTTTTTAAAAAGGAGAAACACTTACTATATAAAAGGGATAAACTTTTTTGGCTTAAAAAAAAGGGGGTGGTGAAAAAATGCAGCCAACAGCAGCTAAAGGGGGTCGTCGTAAAAGGGTTAAAACGAAAGAACGGAAGTATGGCGTCTACGGCAAGCCCGGATATAATACGCGTACTTGTAAAGAAGTTATAAATACATTTAGCCAAAAAGAATCCGATTAATTTGAATTAATGCGATATGTTATTATTAAGCTATTTGAATTTGTTATTGCGGAATGCCAAAAAGTATTTTGCTTATATGTATGTTTCACTTATATGTATGGGACGTTATATAATTATAAATATGTAAATAATTAGGTTTATATAAATTGTTAAATATTAATGTTACGGCTGCACCATACCGTTACGCCAGGGGCAAAAGATTGACGGAATGATCGTAATTATGGCAATCATTCTGGTGCTTGCAGCTGCATATATACTGAAGCTGTCACGGTACTCCCAATCCGTAACACTATGCCCCTCCTCCAGTAGCTTGGTCCCCAAGCCACGAGGACATCTGCCGCGACTGCGGCACAACTGCCCAACCCCCAAGGTCTACCCCGTATTGCCCCGCATGCGTCCGGAAAGACCTTGTAAACAACGGCTAATCTGGGGATCGAACCCAGCACTAAGGCGTCACCTACCGTCATGCGATCATTATGTTACGGCTGCACCATACCGTTACGCCAGGGGCAAAAGATTGGCGGAATAATCGCAATTATGGCAATCATTCTGGTGCTTGCAGCTGCATATATACTGGAGCTGTCACGGTACTCCCAATCCGTAACAATTAATTTAAAAACTAACGTTATTTTTTTATAACGAAATAATAATATATAAGGAAAAAATTAAAACTTTATATAAATTGCACGAAACTTTTCCTTTATTACAAATTATTTAATGTAATTTATAAAATTTCTTTAATTAAATGTATATTAAATAAATTCGCTATAATTAATATTATTTACTTTAATACAACTTACTATTACTTTATCTTCCGTATATATTTTACTATACTATAATACGTAAAATTAATTTACTTATAACATAATAATTATTAACCTATTACTTTTTAACTAAATATTTAAAACCGTTATTTTAATATATATCTTTATACATTTTATAATATTGCAAAATATAAATAAGTTTAACAATATCCTGAAATCTTTATTTAAGAATTTTACCGATAATATATTCAACATATAACAGGAAAGCTTTAAATTTCCGGTAAAGTATATTAAATTCGCTGATAATGCTCCCGATAAATAACCTTAAGGACGGATAATAAGATCTTAAACTAAAAAATAGCCGGAACTATTACCAGAATTACTAATAACATAGCATAACCTACGGCTTCGTTTTAATTAAAGTAATTTCGTATTAATTAAATAATATTCGATTATCCCAAGATATAAAACGTTTTTTACAAAAAGTACACATTATACGTAACCGATTCCAAATATTAAGTATATACCATAAAGTTATATTAATATAAAAAAAAAACTAAAAGGTTATAAGTACTTTACATTTTGGCACTAAGTTAAACGTATATTAATTAAGAAAATCTTACGATTAATAATAATCTTTAAATTCGGTAATATCGTTAAAAGCTTATATTATAAATGGAATTTCGTATTAAGAAAAAGTACAGCATTTATATAAGCATTAAATACTAACAATATTATTCGGGATATTTTTAATAATAATACCCGATAAAATAAAATTTACGTTATAACGGATTATGCCGGCTTTATAAATTATTAAATTGCTAAATTAGCTATCGACCTTTAACTAATTACGGTTTTCGTAATTTAGCGAAAAAAATATATAAACCGAATACTTTATAAACGATACGAAAAAAAGGTTTATAAATTTATGGACCGGGCCGACTGGCGAAAAAGTACATATCATATAACCGTTTTATAATGGTTATAATTTATGGAGTTATACGGGTAATAAATATACAAATTGCGCATAAAAACGTAACGAAAAATATTTATATGCAGTTTTTAAATATTCGGTATTATTATATGGTCCGAATAAAATTTTGCAGGGAAATTTAAATCTAGCTATTACGTTTAAAACAAAAATACTTTTAAATTCCGATAATATAAAAAGAGTTATTAATATATAAATTAAAATAATACGTAAAAAAAGGTAAAACTAAACGACAAAGTTTTAAAAAATATATAAAAATGTTAACTAAGAAATTTATTTTACGCAAAATATATAGGTTAATACGAAATTATGCTATATATTTAATTATAAATAATGCGATACTATTAATACGTCGGTTTATTTTAATGCAAAAAATTTATATAATATTAATACTAATAAAACGTATAAAGGCGACATACTTAATTAAAATACCGGAATATTTTGATTTATATTAATATTAAAATTATGGTAAAAATTTTATATCGGTTATGTAAAATACAGAAATAATAAAAGGGCGAAAAATTATATTAACAATTAAATATCGTCCGACGAATCTTTACTTTACTTATTTAGCGACGACGAAAAAAACGATAAACTATCTTAATTAAGATTATTTACCGAATTATCCATAATTTATACTATAAAATCATAACTTTTTTCCGTATATAGAATATTATAATCGTTAAAAGCCAAGTTATTCTTAGCGAACTTATTACCGAAAACTTTTCGGGCAATTATATTAAAATTATTTATAAGTTAATTTTCGTCCTTTATTATATCCAATTAATTAAGTTTACCTTTATCGTTAGCAATAAGTACGGTATTATTAAAATCGATAAACTTAACCTTTATAACTTTACGGCCTATAGCTAAAATATTTTCGAACTTTCAGTTAACTTTTTATATCTGAAATGAAATATCCTTTAATAAACCAAAAATTATAAAGCAAAAAATGGGCGCATTTAAGGATTTCGTTACGAAAGTTTCGAATATATAACGCCTATTTTGCAAAAAAATTTAACGGGCATAAAATTCGCATTATAAAAAAATACAATACCTAATTAAAAAAGAATTTCGGAAAAAGATAAAGTTAACGTTAAATGTATTATTTTTCGACCGGCGGAGTTCGCCAATAGGCTAAAGGTTATAATATTTACCTTTTCGATTAAATGCTTTCCATATTTTTTCTTTAAATTCTGTAAAAGCTAAATTCGACGTTAAAATCGAATTAATAAGTACTGCATTTAATATTGCAAAACGTAATATCCAGTTAAAGTAAAGCATCTTTTTACCGTAATTACTTTAACCGGCCTTATAAAAGAAAATTAATAATATCGGTATCAACCGTTTAATATAATTAACGTCGCTATATCGTATAACATACGAAAAATAAAGATAAACTTGACCTTTTTAAAAAAAAATTGGTAATAACTTTAGAATTTTATATTAATAATAACGGCATCGTTTAACGGTTAATTAATATCTATAATCGGGTTAAAAAGTTATCGCTTTACAGAATATCATCCGTATTAAAAATATAGCCGGCCCAATATTAACCGACGGAATAGCTATATTTAATACGCCTTAATTAAAACCGCGTAATATAAAAAGTAATATATATACGTTATATTTTTAAGTTAAAAAATAAAATACTACAAATTATTAATTAAATTACTTATATTACTAAGTAACGTATTATTAAGAAAAAACGATAAAAAAGTTTTGTTAAATGGACCTTTATTTATTAACGCGCTTTAATTAAAACCTTACGATATCTTCTCTATTTATCTAGCGCAACCAAAATACTTAAAAACCATATTATACGTAATAGTTTCGAATTCGGCGACAGTTAACCGGGAACATATATATTTTATGAATTCGGTAAGCTAAGTTTTCGAAAAAAGATCTTCGAAAAAGGTATTCCTAGCAATTCCGCATACGCTAAACGCTTCCTTTACTAATAGTTCGTATCGGTTACGTAATTTTTATAAAAATAATGTAAATATGCAAATATTATATATATAAAGGATAAAAATGTTACGGATTAAGATCTCCCGTTATCTGCGAAAAACCAAAAGAGGAATAACCTCGGGTCGGGTAAACTTCGGTGCCAAGAATGGTTTCTGCGGAGCCCACAAAAACACTACAAAGATACCACAGAAACACCACAAAGATATTACAAAGACCAAACGGAAGACATACTGGAAGGAAAAAACATATAAAATTTCCATATTTCCTTATAAATAACACCTGCTTAATTTCGTTTTCTAACTATCAATCTAAATCTTTAATTAAAAGCATCGTTCTTCGATTAAAGGAAAAGTCCGCAAATCTCTTTAACGAACAAACTACTAAATTATTTTTCGCCTTATTATTACCTACAAATCAAAAACCCTTTTCGGATACTAATTACACTTCCAGGTAATTATACGACAGGTTCGTTACATTTTAATAACTCCTTAATTAATAACCAACGAATAATTCAAGGCTCAATTAAGCATAAGCTTTCCTAAACCCAATAAAAACGATATTACAAAACGGCATTCAAAAAACAAACGATATACCCGATCGCCCTTATTAACAAACGATTAATATCTAAATTAAAACATCTTACCCCTTATTAAAAAAGTCCTTTCTTTAATTCTTTAATCGGCAACATAGCCTCCCTTACTACTCGGTCTTAAGGAAAACCTTTTTCTTCTTTACAACAATCCTCCCCGGCTCCCAAAGAAACCATTAAGGTCCAAGAAAACGAACCAAAGGAAAAAAAAAAAAATCCGACAACCCGAAAAATAAGGAAAAAAAACTTACGATTAACAACAAGCTGCGCACCTTAATAACTAAACTTCAGGCGGTAAAAAGAAAAAATGCCAAACTCGCTCGACAGCAAAGGTTTTCGACATTACCTTTATTTAACGCGAATCAATTTCGCGAAAATATTATTTTACCTTTTACTTATCATAAAATGCCAAAAGTTAAAGGTTATAAGCTAACCCCCCTAAAACCCTACGACGGTACCACAAATATAAAAAGATTCTTAATTCAGGCCAAACTTTACCTTAAGTTTCATAAAAATTCTCTAACGGAAAATTATCAAAAAATAATAACTATTTTTCAACTATTTGCCGGAAAAGTTCTTTTATAATCCGAACCTATTATAAACGACTACCTTATAAACTACCTTAACTAATCTTCCGACTTAACCAATTATATCTTCGGCAATTATAAACATTTTAAAGAAAAAATGCAAACTTTATTTAGAAATTCCGACAGAAAACAATATACAGTTAAATAGTTACACCTTTTCCAGCAAACCAAGTTAATAACCGAATATGCAACTAAATTTAATCGCCTTACATCAATTTCCAATCTCCCGAAAAGCGCATTATTTTATCCCTTCTATAACGGCCTAAAATTACAAATTAAGGATAAAATATACAAAATGCCCAAAACTGGCCCCTTCTAGGACTATATTAACAAAACCATTATTGCCGATCGACGTACTTTTAAAAAATACTTAAAGAAAAAAAAATCCGACAGAAAAAAAAACGATCGAAGATTCAGCAGCAAATTCCAAAAAAGCAAAAACAAGGACAAAACCCAAAAGGAAATAAATACCACTTCCAGGAAACCCAAAAAGGACAAGTCGAATATTAAATGCTTCAACTATAACAAAAAAGGCCACTACAAAAACGAATATCGTTCCCCAGCCAAAAGAAACTCCAAAAAAGGAAGGATTCCTTAAAAAAAGGCCCGAACGGCCGAACAAAAAACAAACAGTAAAAACAAGGAAAAAAAGGAAGTTAATTCCACCTCTTTCCAGCAGGAATATACCATCGCGACGACCTACTATAAACCAAACGGCGACCCAAAATACGAACGTTGCCCGATTTGCCAAAATCAAACAGCCAAAGCCTGTAAATATCATCCTAAATAACCAGCCTCCAAAGTAACCATAAAGCTAGGATACAAATATCATTTGGATATGCAAAAGTACGAAATACACTACGAATATAGCCAAATGCGCCCAAAATTTAGCAACTACGGGCAAAAAACCCTTAAATCCAGCGAACCCCCAAAACGGGTAGTATACTTCAAAACCGAAGCCCCTAAACGGAACTCTGTTAATAAGCACGGACTTCTCCATTTCTCGGCCTGCAACGATAACGATTATCCAATTCACCTTCGAGCAAAAGAAAACAACGATTATTGGCCCAATTAAAACGAAAAAACCCTTACAAAACCTAATAACGATTGCAAATATATCGAAATTCCCCGATAGCCCGAATACCCTCAATCTTATTATTTACACCCCGATTCGGATTAAAGCCGAAAAGCTATTGCTCAAGGTTGCTTATGCTATACCCCCATACTGTACTTAATACATAAATTTCTAGATATAAAAGCAAGCCCTACAAAAATCTCAACTTCGGATCGGAAACCTCTCCAAACGTTAAAAGTAAAAATCACTAAAGTAAAATGCCAAATTGGCTAACGAAAGTAATACACTTATATGGACGACAAATATACCAAACACGCAATTAAAAAAGCCCGCAAATAAAAACGCCTTTTAGCAAACAAAACTACGAAATTAAAAAACGGCAAAGGCCCTCAAAATTAAGGCATCAAGGAACTTTGCAAACTAAAACCTTATATAAGGCAAAAAAAAAATTACGAAACCAAATCGAAATTCTTATCCAGTACCAAAGCTAAACTTTCAGAACCATAATTAACTCTAAAGCAAAAAGCAACTTTATTTCGCCAGCCGTAACCGAAAAATATCATATTCCTTAAAGGTACAAGCTAAAGTCCTACAAATTACGGACAATTAATGGAAATCTTTCTCAATACGATAATGGACAAGTTTTCAAAGAAACTGAAAAACTTCCAATATAAATCCAAAGGCATTAAAAGCATCTTACCTTGGATATCGCCGACATTTCAAGCCATAATGTTATTCTGGGAATGCCGTAACTTAACTCCAGTAACCCGCTAATTAACTAGAAAACTCGCCAGCTTTCTTGGAATTGCCAATCAACTCCTTTTAAAAAAAGATCCAAAAAAATCTGCTACATAATCCGAAAAGCTAAAATATCAAACTTTACCAATACCATACCCCCAAAATACCAACGTTACGAACGACTTTTTAAGGACAGAAAAAACCACAAACTGCCTCCATACGGATAATAGGATTATCGCATACCCATTAAAAAAGGACATCATTTTAAGCTTTACAAAATCTACCACATAAATCCAAAAAAGGCAAAGGCCTTATGGAAAAGCATCCAGTTAAACCTAAAAAAAGGTTACATTTAGCCATCCGAATCCCCCGTAAAATACCCTATACTTATGGTACCTAAAATTAAGGACGGCAAGCAAAAAATCGATCAAAATGAAAATCCGGTCTATCGACGCAAGGTCGACTATCGACAGTTAAACGATATCACCATTAAAAACGGATATCTTTTAACCTTAATAAATACCTTAAGGAAAAACGTAAGCAAAGCCAAATGGTTTACTACATTAAACCTTCGAAACGGGTACTACCGCATCAAAATGGCAAAAAAAAAAAAATAGAAAACTACTTTTCGAACGATATACGGATATTACGAATATCGAATTATGCCTTTAGGACTTATTAACGCCCTTGCTAATTTCCAACGCTTAATTATAACTATACTTAGGAAATTCCTAAACAAATATGTTTTTGTTTACCTCGACGACATCCTCATTTATTCAGAAATGCTGGAAAAATATAAAAAATATGTTCTTTAAGTTCTTAAAACTTTAAATAAAGTAAACATCCGAATTAACCCCGCTAAAAATATATAGCATACGTAAAAGCTAAATTATTTAGGATTTACTTTTATTTCCGGTCAAATTCAAATTTAAGATTCCAAATTAAAAACAGTTAAAAACTAGCTTATTTTTAACAAGGCGACCGTTACCGATATCCGGCAGATTTTAGGATTTACGGGTTACGTATGTAACCTGATTAAGGGATATAAAGATATTGTTAAACCTTTAACGAAACTTACCATTAAAGAATATGTTAAAAAGGAATTCGAATTTCCAAAAAAAGCTAAAAAAGCTTTTCAGTTACTTAAAGATAAAATTACCAAAACGTTAATAATGAAATTACCTAACGCTAACAAAAAGAAACGTTTAAAAATAAACGTTTCAAATTATGCCTTAAGCGTAATTTTAAAGCAATAAAAGGATAATAGGAAATAATATTTAATAACTTATTATTCCAAGGCTTTTCGAAACGCAAAATTCCGATACAAGATTTACGATAAAAAGCTGCTAGCGATTATTAACGCTTTTAAGGAATAGGAACCTTTTTTTAACAAAATTAAAAAGCTTTTTAATATTTACTTAAATTATAAAAACTTTACCCAATTTATAACGACTTAAAAGCTAAATAAACGTTATAAAACTTAAATAATTTTTTTATCGAAATATAATTTCCAAATCTATTATATTAAGGGAAAAGAAAATATTTAAATAAATATTTTAAGTCGTAAAGGAAATTACGACTTTAAGGTCCCGAAACGTCGAATGCAAGTACTGTAACAGACTAAGGACGGTACTTTACGGTTATGTAAAATACTAAAATAACCTACTTTAGAACTTTTAACGGAATTCCGAAATTCTTATAATAAGGAAAAGCAAAAAAAGGTGTAACAATTAAATGGATAACTTAAAAACTAACTGTTGTACCATGGCAAAATCTACATCCTTCGAAACCAACAAAAGCAATTCGTTAAAGAATTCCATAAAAATCTGTTATATAGATATTAAAGTATTTTCAAAACTACCAAACGATTGCAGAAAAAATACGACTTTCCAGGATTTCGACGAACTGTTAAGTAAGTAATTAAGGATTGCAATATTTATAATAAGGCAAAAGTAGTCCGATATAAGCCTTATAAACTTTTACAGTTTATAGATATTCCAAAAAAGGTTTGGAACATTATTGCTTAAAATTTTATTACCGGTTTACCCTTATTAAAAAATCCCGTAATTAAAGTTTAATACGATGGAATATAAATAATCGTTAATAAACTTACTAAATATAGGTATTTTTTACTTTTTAAAAGAAACATAACGGCAAAATAATTAACTTACGCCTTTATCCGATATTACTTCGATAAATATGGAATATTAAAAAGAATTATCTTAAATAAAAATAAGCTTTTTATATTAAAATTTAGTACCAGCTTTTTTAAATAAATAAGTATTAAGCTTAAATTTTCGACAGCATACCACTTATAAATAAATAAATAAATAAAACGTTTAAATTAAACGTTGGAATAATATTTAAAAAGTTATATTAATTACCAGTAAAATAATTAAATTAAACTTTTTTTATTAGCTTAAGTAATTTATAATATTTTTACTAATAAAAATATAAGTATTTCTCCTTATATAGCAGTATATAATTACTAAGCAGAAACTTAACGGCCAAAACAGCTATTAAACGAAGCTTTAAAGTTAACCGCGAAAGCTTTTCGAATAAAAACGGTAATAATTAAAATTTAAATAATATAAATCCGCTTATAAAATAAATTACGATTCCTTTAATAAAGGATAACCTAGTATTATAATAAAAAAAGAATTAAAGGACCAATTTTATCGAAAGGAAACAAAGTTTACTTATTACGCCAAAAACAAAACGTAACTTCGAACATTTCTTAAATTAAAATAAAAAGACCTAGTAATAAATTCGATTTTAAAAAGCTTGGTCCGTTTAAAATCGATAAAGTTATTTCCAAAATTAATTACCGACTGTTATTACTTAAAACAATAAGGATATACTCTGTTTTTTATATTTTTTTACTTAAATTAATACCTAAAAATACGTTACTGGAAATTAATTTAAAAGTCGGAAAAAACGACGATAAGTACGAAGTTAAACGAATATTAAACTTTAAGGTAATTAAAAATAAGGTCCAATATTTGATTAAATAAAAGGATTACTTATACGAAAAAAATACTTGGAAACCTTTTAAGTATTTAACGAACGCAAAGGATTTAATTAAAACGTTTTACCAGCAAAATCCTAACCGACCGATTTTAATGCGGCTAAGGTCGCAGGCGATAACGGCTTTATATTCAGGTTTAACCTTAGGCCGTTCCAATCGAAAAAAATAAAAGTTTCCGCCGTGGCATTTATTTCTAAAGCAAGTTGCGCTTGTTTTGCTTTTATACGACGTTGTTTCATTTTTTCCTTTTCCTTATTTAATCTTTTTTGTTTTTTTAATTCGTTTACGGAACGAAACCCGCGGCGAATTATTTTTATACTTCGACGTTATAAAAAATCTTGTTAACGGCTTAACCTAATTAATTTAGCCATAACTTTTGTTTGCAGTTGTTACAGGTCCAACAATACTTCCTTAGCGGCCCGTTTCTTACGATTAATCCGCGCCTTTTCGTACCGGATGTTTTGTAACGACTTTAAAAAAATGTTAATAACCTTATAAGGTATATTAGCTTTATAACAATACTGGCACTTTTTTCGCCCTTTAATTATTTTATACTTCAGTTTTAAATCTTTATAACGTTTATAAGGCATAACTAAATATCCAAAATTTAAAATAGAAAAAATTAAATCTTTTCGACTTTCGGTAAAAGATTTAGCGCGTTTTCGTGGTAAATTTAACATGATATTAACTAAGAATTAATAATCTAAGGAAACAAAAAACGAAGGAAACGTACTTATTTTATTTTTAGGGACAAAGATCTTAAAAGAAAGGAAATGGTATTACGGATTAAGATTTCCCGTTATCTGCGGGAAACTAAAAAGAAAATAATATCGGGTCGGGTAAACTTCGGTATTAAGAATAGTTTCTACGGAGCCTATAAAAACACTATAAAAATACCATAGAAATACCACAAAAATATTACAAAAACCAGATAAAAAACATACTAAAAGGAAAAGATATATAAAACTTCCATATTTCCTTATAAATAATACCTACTTAATTTCGTTCCCTAGCTATTAATTTAAGTCTTTAATTAAAGGTATCGTTTTTCGATTAAAGGAAAAGTCCGCAAATTTCTTTAACGAACAAACTACTAAATCATTCTTCGCCCTATTGTTACCTGCAAATCAAGAACCCTTTTCGGATACTAATCACACTTCCAGGTGGTTGTACGACAGGTTCGTTACAAAAAGGCTTAAATAAGTAAAAGTTCGGCGATTTCTGATATAACTACGTTATTCTATATAAGAATTAACGATCCACTTTTAAGGTTGCTTGCGTTATATGCGCCCCGTTAATATTATCAGGCTAATAAATACGTATAAATATAAAGAGGATATTTATTTATATATAAAATAAAGCAGGAATAAAAAAAATTACCGCTTCCTATTATATAAATCGGCAGCTTCGGTTAAACTAGCTTATATTTTCCGGATATAACTTATTATCTTCTAATCCCTATAAATAAGATAAAACGTTTCGAAAATCGATAAAATTATTTTTCTTTAAAACCGCGTAACTTTTAAAAAAAAAATTTCGATAAACGCCATAGGTATCGTCGATCGTGCCTTCGTTTTGGTTAACTGCATTTAACGAAATCGAACGGCATTTATTATACGGTATACGTTTTAATTTAAGAAAATCTAAAAACTTTAACTTATTTTATTTATAAAACGTACTAATAAAATTAAAAATTAAAATTCGAATAATATTAATTACGAGCTAATAGAAAATATTAAATAATATTAAATATTGTTATAACGTTTCGTAAACCCATTTTACCTTATAATATTAATTAAAACGAAATATAAATTACTTTAACCTTTTTTTAAAAATACGACTACAATAACGGATAAAAACGGTAATAAAATTCCGCATAATAAAACCGTATCGAAACGTTATATTACGAACATAATCTTAAACGTTAAAGTTATCGTACCAAAATACGATATCGTTTTATTATACCTAATTATAAAACGTACTCTGTTTTAATCAAAACCGTATTATTATAAAAAAAGCAATGTAATTACCTTAACTGCCTTTAATAACCGGGTTATATCTTTATTTAACGTAATATAACTTTCGCAAATACTTAACGCCCTTAAAATATCGATCGTATCCCGTAATATACCCGAAAATAATAAAAACTTACCCAATAAATAAAGCAAATAACTGCCGTTAATCTTGGAAACGACTTTAACCATAATAACTAAAACTATAAAAAAAATACGTAAAAACGTCCGGATCGATATTACGACAAAACCGCTTCGTCTTCCGTTTCGCATTATACGATTACCACTTTTTCCTTAAGTATATAATTACTTAATTCAAAAACTTAAACCAATTAAAAACTAACGTTTTTACAAACTGTTAACCTTCGTCCAAGGTAATATAAATTACTTTAACTTCAAATAATAAATTTTCCAGCAAACGGCGGAATTTAAGCCTTTTTGTAAAAACTACAAACTTCCCGTATAACGTATTATAATAATTACTTATAACAGGATCTTAATTAATAGAAATAATAAACTCCTACCAACTTTCGAATACTAAAAGCCGGTTACGTATTCGTTCTTCTTTTAATACGTTAATCGACCGGGTAATCCAAACGGTCGAATTGTAAACTCGGCCATTATCTTTATAAAAAATCTAACCGCAGATAAAATTTTCAAACGTTATATTAGTTTTCCTGTATAATGCCAAAAATTTACTATACGCATACGTATATTCTGTTCTAAAAATATAACGCGGTAAAACTGGGAAAATTCGGATTTATCGTATTTGGAAAAGAAAAACGACAACGCAACGTATTCGGGCTATAACTTATAAACGCGTTAATGCGTAAAAATAGCAAAAAGGTCCTAATTAGGATTAGCGTAATATTAATGATAAACCATAATAAAGCGAATCGTATAAATATATATATAATTATAAAAAACGTTTTATTATTAAATTATCACTGATTTTCGTTTTTTTAAAGAAGCAAAAGTGCCAAACGAAACCCCTTTTTGCATAACTTAAACTTAGGCCTTGTTGGCTCGTTACGGGGATTTGGGATTTGATTGGTTAATTCTTAGCGTTGTAAAGTAGTACTTGAGTGACTTTGAAGAAAATGGAGAACGAGCCAGCGGGGCCTGAGCTAACTGAAGTAATTCCGATGTAGGTTCCAAGGTTACGTAACTGGCTCGATAGGTTCGCAATATTTAATTGGCATCAGTACTTCGAGCCAGTCGAACTAAAGGAACGGTTCGATAAATTCGAAAAAACTCGACTACCAAAAAGAAAATTAAGACGGTTCAAGTACCTTAAGCCAAAACTAATATATATATACTTATTATTTCCTATAATTTAAATAGTACTAATTTGCAATAACAATTAATTCCCCAGATTTATATCTATTATTACCAAACGTAACTATCGCTTTATTGCTTAGATTCCTACGATACCACTGCCAGCATAAACCGTACGACTAGGTTTAATAGTTGGTTAAGCCCATAGCCGTCACACTTTAGGAAGCGATAAAGTGTAACGGTTAACGCCGTAATTGCGTCGAGGCGTTAAAGGGGGTGTATCAGCTAGCAAGGGATACGCTAGCACTCTGATCGGAACATATATGTTCCGTAGCTAGACTACTTCAAAGATCAGTACGCGTTGCGAGAGTGCACGCGACTAGCCAATTAATACAACACATCTGATGTCCCCTGTATCTGACACTACCCACCTTCAGAAAATTGTTGGAACTAACGCCACTTGGCCTTCCGTCAGATAAATGCATACAACCCCGAGCTTTCATTCACCGCCAATCAAGCTAGCGGCAGTAGAAGCTCGGGATTATCATAGAAAACGAGAAGTTCTTTTAGGTGGTCTAATGATGATGATGATTTTAGGTACAAGTCAAGCCCTGGGCTTCAGTAGAAATACCCCTCATGTACTGTGTGGCACCTTCCCTCAGAAGTACCTGCCATCTATCATTTCCGGTTGTAGATTACTGACTTTAGGCGCGAACATACCTCGACATGCCACTCCACACTTTTTGCCTGTGAAGTGCAAAGTGCTGTTTTAAAATGGCATCGAAATACTCAGCTAGCTCAGGCTTCCCTGGCTCATTCCCCTTTTTTTCCAAGTTACTCAAATACGCCCCCCTAACGCTAAAAATTAACGAATCAAATCCCAAATTCCCGTAACGAGCTAGCAAGGCTTAAGTTACCTCACTAAAATCAGGCCTTACTTTTGAGGTTGTGGCTGCACCGCAGGCGCAGCCACAACCTTAAAAATAGGGCCTGATCTCGATGAGGTAACCAGACAGTGACCCGCTATCGTGTGGGACCTCACATTTTTTGGCCCTCAGGGTCTAACATGACTTGGGAACGCCCCTGAGGATGCCAGATCTTGTATCACGTCCTCTTTGGGGCAACGCGAATGCCAATCAAGAGTCTACGTCAGCTGAGCGCAGCCTCATCTGCGAAAAGGGGTAACTGCAACCTATTGGTCGCGCACCACTCCTCTTTCCCTCCCATGCCGGTGAAGAAGCGATGGAGTAGGTAGAGCAGAACACAAAGGTGCGGTAGGACGGAATGTGCAAATATTGCTCTGCCCCTCGCGGAAAGCAACTAATGGAGAAGGACACATTGTCACAAAGCCAATCGGAGGGTATCAGCATGTACTGCAGCAGCATCTTTAATGTTAATCTCTAGCAGGTGGCTTGCGTCGAGCCAAGTTCTGCTGGGCTTTGACTGGTCTAAAACAACCATTCAAAGTCGCAATGCAGATGACAACCTCTACAAGATTCGTAGCCTTCGTCAAGAGTTGGCAGTTATGGACCGGCGAGGGGTTGGTGTGTTACACCAGGGCAACCAGCTCGCCAGCACAATTATCATGCTTCACCACTCTAGGAAGAGGGTCATACTTAATCTAGTCTTGGTGGTCGTCGTTCCAACCCGAATACCTGCATTCAACAACCGGACTGCCTTAGATCAACTGATGTCCGATCCGCCAGCCACTAATCATGGATGGATTATCGGCTGCAGCCAGCGGTAGGCCAATATCCATCCTTTAATCAGAATCACCGAAGCATCGTTCTCACAAACTGCAGGGTTCGCTGTTATATCGGTCGCGATTCAGCTCGCTGATGGATGCATCAGACTCCGTAACTTCTGGGAGTCCGTCCGCGACGCTCCGGGGGGAGTCGCAGTTATCACCCATGACCTCAGGCTTCTCTCCGCTGTCTTAGAAGATGTCTCCCGTGGTGGGCTAAGTTCTCCTGCCGTGGTGATGGGTCTCAATTCTTGCCTCGTTAAGATCCAGGTTCGTTTCGTGGTTCATAGAGCTCGACTTGGAACGATGCTTACTGTCACTTCTGCAGAGACTCAGTGCGATTGTAGCAGAATCCGATCTTGATTTCTGGTCAACCTCCCGGAGAGAACGCATGTGAGGGGCTTTAAAGGCTTCGACCAGGAATAAACAACTCAGAAACTTCCGCGAATCCCTGAATGACACCAAGTGTACCTTGATGCTAGGTATTTTGTACCAGAGGCAAGGATTACTCAGAACTTATCCAGAAAACATAGGTATTAACCTGCTTGCAGCATCCAAAGCCCCAGAATGCTCTTTCCGCAGGATAAGATTCCGTCTGGAACCGATCACATTCTACCCCTGAAAGTAGTACCCCAGGCCATTCCGCTCACGACGAGCAGGGAAGGATTCCAGTCTCAAAACAGCCAAATGCGGATACGCAACTATCCGTTGTGGATCTGAAAAACGAGGGCCAAAAGATTGTTCCTCCGAAGGCGGTCAACAATTCCTTCGTGAAGTCGAATAGAGTCATCAAGGCAGCCCTTCAACAATCGATGCAGATAGCCGTTGATGACTTCCTTGCGAGCGGCACAATAGAAGAGCTGCTTGCCAACACTACTGGTCAAATCGTGGAATGCAACACACAGTCGTATGGGACATATACATCCGAGGATTATCACATCCAGAGTTCTGCGATGTATCGGCCACCCTATCAATATCAGAAAAGTCCTTATGCGAATTTCTCTCGTGCATCCCGCATTTGTCATCGCACTTCCTCGGTCGGTGTCCTCTTTGGGAAGATCTGGGTTCGTACCTCAACTCTCCGCCTAGCTACCAAGTCCGGGGCCACCGGTGGTGAATTTCAGATTACCACATCTTTCATCTTTTATCCCTCCTCTTGGTTGACCAGGGCTGGGCTCGGCCATGGCGTTGAAGCTATCCTGCAAAACTCGAAAGGAGGCTGGAAATTTGACTTCAATCCCATCAGAGCAGTGCCGGACGACTCGCTCATTTTTGAGCTGTGTAGGGATGGCAATTGGAGGGGAGTAGAACGGTTACTCAGGAGGCAGGAGGCGAGCCTTAGAGACACCAGTTCTCAAGGATGGACACCGCTTCATGTGAGTCTCCCATTATGACATCTTTATTCCGTCATCCTCATGTCCTATCACAGTTCGCTGCTGAAGCAGGTCATGTCGAGCTGTGTGATATGCTGCTCCAATCCGGAGCTGATAAGCGAGCCCTCGCCTTTAAAGGCCCATCAGAAGATGCTCTGTAAGAATAACGCCCCGGGTCTCCCTCTTCTTCAGCCTTTTAACAGCGTATCGTCAAGGTCTCCCGTTACCATCTTCGTTGCCACGAATCATGATCTCCCCGCTGAACACAAGATCCGCATGCTCCGCCTCTTCTCTGACTGCCTCGAATTAACCGACCCCTCAGGGGATGGCTGGACTGTCCATGCCGAGTTAAAGCGCGCCTACAATAGGGAGAGAGTCCCCATTCCCGAAAATAGTATTTCCTGGCTCCTTCGCGCCACCGCCGCAGAGGAGTTCATTACCTTTGGTCCCAAAACCATCTGGAGCGGCATCCAATCTTCCGTACGAAGTTTCCTCGTGCATGAACGAAACGAGGGTATGTTGCAAAAGCTTTTAGGTATATGTGGGCAGGAGCAGGAAAAAGTCAGTGGGAGCCATGCTACGAGTATTGCTCATTAGCTTGCTCTTCGCGCGAGCGAGAGAGAGCTGTTGCCAATGATGATTGATGCGGGGAGGTTGTGTAATATTGCCGGGTTTGATTGGGTGGAGGATGAGCTAACGCCCAGCCAGTTTGTCAGGACTCTGCCGGTGATCTACCACTCTTGGGCGCTTGCTTTTCCGAGTAATGTTGATCAAGTGGAAAGATCCATCGCGCTGGAGCTGGAGATGATTTTGGAAAGAGGGAAATGGGGAATGGAGGTCTTCCTTGCATCGATATCACAGAAGGAGGAGCAGCAGCTCAATGACAACCAAAGGGGAAAAGCGGAATCGAGGTGCTCGGTCTGTCATGACGATTACTCTGCTCTCGGCATTGGCGTCGTCTCTCCAGCCTGGATCGCTTTTTTGGAATGCACAAAGACCAACCACAGACACCAATGCGACTGCTCTTCATACCTCGAGAAGAGTGGCATTCTTTCATCACCCCCCCAACCCCAACACACTCCCTCCTCGGAATACATATCACCATTCCGTGGAGAGGAAGAAACCACCGACGACGATGTAGCTTCTGTCGATATCTCAACCCTTTGTCATGAGTTCATTGCCTCGCAGGCCCATCTTGAAAAATCATACGATCCGTTCACTGAAGCTGCAACAGTTCTGTATCGAGCGCAGGGAAGGACGTGGTTAAATAACTACGTCGCCGGAGAGAGGTACTGCGCTACGTGTTTTCTGTTGAGGGAGGAGTACATTGGGGAGAGTGGATTAGGCACCGAGGGACAGTTCTCAGAGATGCCCGAGGGTTTCTTGATGTGCAGAGAGGGGGAGGGAGCATGTTGTTTTGATAAAGAGTGACGAGGTGGCCCCCCTTCCACTGAGCCTGACCGAGGTAATTTGAATACAATGGTTCATGTCTCACTTTATGAATCGTCCGAGTTTCTTCAATAACCGCGAATGCCGTCATTTATGAACGCCCGGCTCCAAAGGGATATCGCTGGACTTGCATTTTTGACATCTAAGGTCTTCATCCGCCTGAAGAGATAACCGTTGAGGACGGCTTAGCACCACTACAGTAAAGTTTGACGAGTTGATGTCGAAGTTGCGAAGAAAGTCGAAGTCGCTGATACCAGACCCAAGCTCCTCTAGCTCCAGCAACGCGGAATCGGTGTAACTAAGCTCTAATGTTCATGGTCATACACTTATCCTGGGGCATGCCTCTGGTTAAAGTAGCGTTCTTTTTGTTTGCTTTCAGCGATTTGCGAACAGCTTAATATATTTTTTACTACCTCTGCTTATGTAAAGGGCCTGGGAGACATGACTGCTTTATACTACTTACTTTTCGCCACTGACATAATATGATCGATGACCATTGCCAAATCCCGTCGCCTCCGTACTTATTCCAGATCTGGATCCCAGACATGCCCTTCGCCACCACCGTCTCTACCTGGTTAATTGTCTGGTCCCTGGATGAGAATCGCGCAATGTGAGGCTGCCTCAGTGAATAATTACATTGCCGAGGTGGACCCCCTTGCATGGTCCTCGGCCCTAGAGCGGTGCACGTACCAATGCAACCCCCCAATTTGCACACCCCTAGCAGGGCCCGCCCTTGAGAACAAAATATTATCTTATAGGTAACGTAATTTAGCAGCCATCAATATAGAAGTGGCTGATTATTTATACCGGGAAGTCCGTGATTATTACAAGGATAGGGAAATTCCTCGCCATAGCGTTAAAGGTCTTCTTTTGCGTGGTTAATTTCGCCCGCCGTTTCTTGAAGCCATTTTTAAACTTTTATATATCTTACCATTTTGCGTATCGCTTATTAGGGGCACAAAATGAACTCTGGCCTCGCTGGCTCGTTACGGGAATACGGGATTTGATTGGTTAATGTCTAGGTTATCGGGGTGTACTTTAAATGACCTTTGAAGAAAAAGGAGAAAAGGAGCCAGTAGAGGCCTGAGCCTGACCGTAAGACGCACCATACCTGGCGGAATGTAGGCCTAGCAGGTGCTCTAACAGATAAAACTGCCAACATCTGGTAGGTTCAAAAGCCGGTTCCGCACGCGCCTTTAGCCATGATTGCCTGCACGGGCCGAACAATATTATTCCTGGCGACGGCACCGCTGCTCGAAATCGATTGAAGTGCCCTGGCTTTGACCTGACTATCTCGACCCAATCAAGCCCCTACGTCATTCTCCTTAGAAGGTCGGACATGTATTACAACTTCGTGGACTCTTCGCTACAATTTCCCCCTTTGTCGATGTGGTGCTCAACGTTTTGACGACCATTTAGGCACTTGGTAAGATTCCAAATAGTAATCTGGCTGGAGGCCCCGGGGGATGTCCGAGGCAGCAGAAATCGCTCCGGACTAGCGGGCGCTGGAGGGCGGATTTGGAAACCATCTCATTGACGATGTCTTTTATCGGGGCCCGACTCTTCGGGACTTTCCGAGTTTCGCTCCAGGCGGAAGTGAAATCCGATATTACCGACACGGAACTTACTATCGCATTTAAGAACTGTGTGTTCTATCAAGGCAGGTTTACGCCTTCGAGAAGCTGCCTAGATCAGTTGACTAGGGGAATTGATACCAGAGCCTCTCCCTTCGTCCACATGGTGGTGGATGTTTGCGATTTTGTGAGAGATTTTACTTCCTCCCGATTCAGCCCTTTCACAAATCAGTCACGCGACTGGTTGGAATAGACGGGAGCTCAGTTCACCTAAATACATGTCGGGGAAACTAAGGCCGATGTGACCGACATTGTCAGATTGTATTGCCGTCTACCGTGGACAGGATGAAGTTTCCGGGACTCTCCAGGTCTTGGGCCGGTAAGGTCGGGGAGAGCCGCTTTGGAAGCTCTACATTGCCTGTCTATCTACCGACGCCCCTGACAGTCAGCCCGTGCTAGGGGTAGCATCGGACTTCCTATAAACGGCCCATCGTCCTACAGCCACAGCTACATTGCCCAACGGATTCCCTTGTCCTTCCAATGCAGAGACACAGCACGCTTCGAAGGTGATGTAGCTTCTACTATAACTGATTAATAGGTACTTACGTGTGAAAGATTCGGAGGACGACCTTCTCGGATGAAACTGGATTCTATGTCCGGTCCTGCTTTATCAGTCATCGATACCCTGGCCCAGGGGAGCACAAAAGCGTGTATGCTGCGTAAGCTTTGGTAGCAGCCGTCGCTGGTATCGCGATATCTGGCATGTGCCGAACTCTTATTGGTCGGAGAGCCGGGTCAGACCTTGGGGAACACCGGCTGCACACTAGGTATCGCTAGTCAAAGCGACTTGAGGGCTGGGGCTCATTGGTACTGCCTTCGAACGATACGAAGCAGATAGATAATTCTAACTGTGTATTACAAGGCCGGGAACTTCGTCCTCGAGCTGTCCCTTATGATGGGCCTTATATCCTGGAATTCGGTCGACCCCTGATCAGACCTATAAGTCGTTTGTCCACCTTGTCTTGATTTGTTGATGTACCCCGTCGGCTACCATCCGTACTTGTACAACAGTTGCTGCTTTCTGCCCGGTGATGGTACTCCCGTTACCCGTAATGTTGACATAACTGGAGTGGCCCCGGAAGCGTATAGTCACGCCCGGACATCAAGGAGAGCCCAAAGGGGATGTCAGACAATTGGGATGCGATCTCCATCTCCTTAACTACTCGCCCAAAGCACCCACATAGGTCGGTCTCAGTCAACTGCTAGCATAAACGATGCTGAGAGACATAACCTCTCATCGATACATGTCAGGTAACCACCCGTTAGGCTAACGATAACCAATCCACCACCATCACGCCTACGGGCGTACCATACTCTTCTTCCTCCACCATGGCCGTCGTAATAGGAGGGACGCCGACGCCGGAGGTCGACGACCCCGTGTGCGGCGCGCTTCTGGTCCTGTTCCTGCTCTCGGCCGCCGCGCATCTGGCGGTCCTGCGGGCCAACAAGAGGATCGGCCTCAAGTTCGTCTTCTCGGGCATGATGTGCGTCCTCTGCGCCCTGCGCTGCGCCGCCCTCGCGGTCCGCGTGGCCTGGGCCTCGCACCCCGGCGCGCCCGCCGTCGCCACCGCCGCCGCCGTGTCGGCCCAGCTCGGCACCGTGCTCGTCTTCGCCGTCAACCTTCTGCTCGCGCAGCGCGTCGCCCGCGCCTACAACCCGCGCCTCGCCTGGCGCCCGGCCGCGGGGGTGTGTTTCGCGCTCCTCCTGGCCGGCGTCGTGCTCGCCCTCGTCGCGCTTATCGTCGGGGGCGCTCTCCTGGCCGCTCCGGCGAGGGCGGAGCCCGGGGTCGGCGAGGCGGACGGCGGCGTCCGGAGAAGGCGGACCGCCGCCGTCGCCCTCCAGCTCTTCGGCGCTACCGGTCTGGCGGCTCTGGCTTTCGTGCCGATCCTCGTGGTTCTCGGCTCGGCGCTCGCGTTCCGCATCGCGCGTCCTCGCAGCGATGCTGTCGGGGCCGGGGCCGACGTCGATGACAAAGAGAGGACGGGCAGCAACGGGGAGGAGACGCAGGCTCTCTCTCACCCTCGTTCGTCATCGAGGAGCTCACCGCCCTATCATCAACATCACCACCATCACCAACACCAACACCAAAACCAACTCCAACTCCAACACGAACATGGAAACCGGCATCGGCAGCAACAACAACGACAACAGCGACGACAACAGCAACACGGCATCGAGAAATTCGGCTCAGGTAGCTGGTCCACCAAGCTCCGCCTCCTGCTCTTCTGCTCGGCCGTCGCGACGCTGGGCGCCGCGTTCCGGGCCGGGACGGCCTACGTCATACTGTTGACCCCCGCCGGCGCCGCCGCCGGCGGGCCGGCTCCATGGTACGCCGCGCGCTGGTGCTACTACGTCTTCAACTACGTGACGGACCTCGCCGTGTCGACGGCGTACCTGGCGTCGCGCTTCGACCGGCGCTTCGTGGTGCCGGACGGCGCTAAGGGGCCCGGCGACTACTCCTCCTCCTCCCCCTCTCCCCCGTCCCCGCGCACCGCCGCCGCCACCGTCGCGGCCCTCGGATCCGGATCCGGGTCCGAGTCTGAGTCTCGGCACAGCAGCACGAACTCCTTCCTGTCCCCCGGGGCGGACCCGTCATCCGTGTCCGTGTCCGCGGCGGGGCCGGAACCCGGGTTCGAGCTGGCCGAGATGCGTCCCCCCGTGGATCGCGTCTCACGCGGCGATGGTGGTAGTAGTAGTGGTAGTAGTAGTAGGCCTGCTGCTGCCGATGACGTCGTCGACGACGCCGAGGGAGGGATTGTGAGGCGAAGGGGAAGCGAGAGGGGGAAGATAGAGCCCATCGCGGGACTCCAGGTCCCGGAACTTCGGCGGCGTATGCGTAAGTCCACTCCCGCTCTATCATATTATGCCGCAGCGCATTGTCGTAAGACATGTACGTCCCCGTGGTTTATCATTCACGGGCAGGGATTTCGTCTCCGTTTCGAGTGGGGGAAAGGGACATTTACCAGAAGACGGTCACGTCGGCGTGTCCCGTTCATCCGGCCCCTGATCAAAATATGATACCAAAACCCGCCACCTGGTCCCGGATAATGCCTAGCCATCCATCCCGATCCTACATACTTACTAACACGCGTCCGAATCGCAGACGCGGCGCCGGGAGAGAGGAACACCTCCCGACCCGCGAGCGGTACCAGCGCCGCCGACGACGGCGACGATAACAGCAACTACTACCGCGCGGTACCGCGGCCTCCCGAGGAGCAGCGCCCCGGCGACGACGACGACGGCAACGACAGCAGTCCGCCGGTCCCGCCAGCTCCCCGCACCCTCCGCCCGCGATCTCCGCTCTCCCGCGTCCCGCCGCCACCACCACCGTCACCACGACGATCCCCCCTCTCCCACCACGCGGCGACGCCGCCACCGTGACCCCCTTCCTCGATCCGCAACCCCCAGCGCGCACTCCGCCGCCCCCCCGGTCCTCATCCGCGTCCCCCAATATCCCCGCCTCTGCGGCGGCGCTGCCGCGGTCCTGGTGGGTTTGAGGGCGGGGTGGCGAGTGGCGGCCCGCCAGCAGCGGCGGGGCGGCGACTAGGACGATGAGGACGCTGCGGGCTGGGGATCCGCAGGGACGAGGTAACGGTGCGTGAGGAGGGTGAAGAAGAAGGGGGGGAAGAAGGATGAGGGGGGGGAAAGAAGGGAGGGGGGTAGGACGCCCACGTTGTAATGCTGCATGATGTGGCGCACACCAGATGTGGTGTGGTGGAAGGGGGGTGCGACTGTATATGCTGTTTTATCTATCTACGGGTTTTGAGGGATGGTTATCGCTGAAGGGGCTAAGAAAGAATAATATTAGGGGCCGAGGCGCCTGTATTTCAAACCAAGAGTCATATAGACGAAAAATCTGCGCGAGACCATATTTGAAAACAAGCATCATTTCATCATGGGGCTCTAGAGGGTACTCGACGCGACGTCTTTGTTCTTTCATTAACGGGGAGTCTATGGCTCGCGATTCTGTCTTCCCGCCGGTAGCTTCTGACATTGGCTAGAACGACCGACGGCGACGCACTGGTGGCAGCGCACCTCTAGATTAATGTCTATGGGTATGCCTCGCATCCCAGCTCGAGAGCCGTGTCTATAATAGGACGTTGTCGCCGACCCAACACTATCCTCTCAAGCAGGTATGTTGGCGGAGGCGAACTCCGTCACTTCCTAAGACATTCGGCGTCCCCAGACGAGCTGAGCCTTGCGTCCGCGCTTCCTCAGGAACTGCGTAGAACCTCCTGTCAAGTTTATAGGAAGTAGTCGGGTGTCCCTGTTAGGTTATCATATTAGTACGAGGTCGAGGATGGCTCGAATAACAGCGCATATCAGATCCACATGAGGCAGTAATAGACAGGAAAGGGGCGCTTACGTCGAGAAACCATCGGTTCGCCAGCCCGAGGACAAGGGTCGAATTGCAGACTTTAGAAACGTGATGTTAGCGCGATCCTTCGTATGAGGATCTCTGGGGACCACTCACAAGGTATACTTCAGATGCTCGTCGATCTCCATGATGGCTGCTTGGTTACCGCATCTGTAGCAGTAGTTGGGAGCTAAGGGGGTTGGCTAGTTAGTGCCGCCGAACACGCCCAGAGATGGAAACATGACCTACCAGAGAATATCGTCACGACGTTCCTGTCTTGGGACCAATTGTAGCCTTCCATGACCAGTTGGTGCGCTCTCGCGATCAGGGTTAAACCGTTGTTATGGTTGAAGGCCTCGGAGATATCCTGGCCGAAGGTATAACCGGCACCACGAGGCGAGATACCCCAGCCGCAGCGGTCGTCGGGGTCGGACCACAAGAGATCGCACATGGGTCCCTCGTGGGGGACTTCTTGGATTCGGTCAAGGGCTCTGATGTTGTCGAGAGTATCGATGCTGGGCGACAAGCCTCCGTGCAGACAGAAGATCTGGTTATCGATCAGGGCAGTGAGAGGAAGATAGTCGAAGAGGTCGGTGAAGAACTTCCAGACGTTGGCGTTGCCGTACTTGCGCAGGCACTCGTCGTAGAAGCCATAGACTTGTGTGATCTGGCGCGACTCGTGGTTACCTCGCAGGATAGTGATGCGCTGGGGGTATCTGATCTTGAGAGCGACGAGCAGCGTGACGGTCTCGACGGAGTAGTAGCCCCGGTCAACATAGTCGCCTATACGAGAGCAATAAATAAGCATGGCACTGTCTTAACAGAGTCTGGTGGGCGACCTTTATGACGTACCCATGAAGAGGTAGTTGGTATCCGGGTTCGGACCGCCGATCTTGAACAGCTCCATCAGGTCGTGGAATTGACCGTGGATATCGCCGCAGACCGTCACCGGGCATTTCTGAATAGCAGGTCAGGGGGGCTGCAGCTGGGGCAGGGTCTCAGGGGTGACGACGTACTACTGGCTGGACGTTGGATTCCTCTTGTAGAACTTCCCTTGCCTGCAAGGACGAGACATCAGCATCGTATCATGGCGTTGCCTAACAAAGAGATCGGTATATATATATACACATATATATATGAACAACGCAGCAGCCGACAAGGCGCAGGTCACACAGACGGGCGCACGAGAGGTGATAGCAGAAGGGCTTAGCGGACCTTATCGCAGAGTCTCTGGACGTCGGCTTCGGATAGTTGCTTGCAGTTCATCAGGTTCTCGATCCAGCCGTCGAGGGTAGGAATGGTCGTCGGCTCTGAGGAGGGCATGGGGCCCAGATCGGTGGGAACCCGCCCAACGTCTTCCATGTTGGTATCCATGATGTGCGGGTTTCTATTTATTAGGACGTGGAGTTTTCAGTCGAGATAGTGAGAAATGATGACGACGATGATTGATGTATGTATGTGCCGGCGGGGTATCGCGTATTCTATCGTGAGGTCTGGTCTCCAAAGCACGTTCTCTAGGGAAATGTCGGGCGATGCGGTAAAGAATAATCGATATCCGCTTGAAAAAATAGAAAAAAGAGAGAGAGAGCAAGTGCCCAAAGGTGGATGGGATCGTGGGCAGTTACGTCAAAGGGTCGTCGAGAACTAAACCAATTGTCTATCGTGGTTGGGTTGAGATAGAGATAAAAGAAGTTAGGGGTCGGTTTAGGCGGGGGGGTGTTCCCAATCTAGGCAAAGGTGAGGGTGAGAGGGAGGGACCTGTCGCGTGGTCACTCGAAATATAATTCTTCCCTCGTTTAGGGATATAACTTCGTGTCTTGCTTTGCTTAGGTCAGAACAGGGTCGTAACTGGATGTCGAATTCTTCTTGGGGCGGTTTATTGTAGTCGTCGTTAAAAAAGGGGAAAAATGAAAAATTTAACGACGTTATTGCGGGTGTTGGGAAGATAGGCAAGTGAGCGCGATATGGACGAAGGATATTATTACGGTAACACGGGCAGACTATTATTATGGTGATGTTGGCTTGGAGGCTTGGGGGGGGCGCTTGGCTGGGTGGGCTGAATCAACCAGGATTTGTTCTTTTCCCAGGAGGGAGGATGATGCAAAAGTCCATCATCACTCATAACCGGGCCGATAGGCTCATAGCGGGCTGGCAGACAGGTGATGGATCTTCTTTATCAGTAAACCTACCCCGTACCTAGGTATGCTGAATTTTAGTGCGTGCGGGAGTGTCCCCCCCCCTATTGCTCGCTCCCTAAGCCTTCTCACACGAGATTGGGCACTCTTCATTCAGCAGCCTTAGGCACCCGTGTCCTTTACCCAGATCCTTTCCTACCCTCCTTAGGGGCCCAGGCACCAATATCTGAGTTGCGCATGGTGGTATCTATTGGAGCGTCATTATTATCAATTGTCCGTCCAGGCCACCTTAAACTGCGTAAAGTACATTCATGCTATGACGCCGGCGAATCCCCCCCAGAACCGAATCCCCATTCAAGACTGTCTCGTGAAAATCATTATAGCTAGCTACCTGCGAGTCCTGGAACCTGCAGGACTCTCCATCGTGCGTCGGGTGAGGTGTACATCAATTAAAACACGATAACTGATTACGTCAACCCAAGTCCGACAGGCCCGTCGGCTGCCGGGTTGGGCGCCACGTCCCTGCCCACGAGGTCCCTGAAATCCAGCTGGACCTCCTCGAGCATCTTCGCGTGCAGCTTCGCCCTCTGCATGCACGTCTGCCACGCCTCCCCGCCCTTCTCCACGCTGCTGAGCTGCCTGGCCAGAATCGCGTTGAACGCGTCCACCTCCTCCTTGGCCCACTTGACACACGCGCTCATCATCGGCTGCGGGAAGCAGCTCTGGAAGCAGCTGACCGTGTTCCTGATGATGCTGAAGTAGACGAAGGAGAGCTGCCAGATGTAGGCGTGCAGGTCGCCTTGGAAGATGCATTGCCTGAATCGCGTCAGTAGGTGTCCGTACCCACGCCTACTTATTAATACCGCGCAACACGTACCTGGACCGTTTTTGAATCAGGTCACCCCTGGCCTCAAGATATGCCTCTCTCGCGCGGTCCTCGAACCCCAGCCTGGTGAGCCAGCCGACGTTGCGTTTCGTCTTCGACTGCTCGCTGTGCGTGTCGATGAGCTCTCTCACGATTAGTCCGGCTAACTTAGTACTCCTTTCCTCAACTTTAAAGTTGATGAAATCTTGGGCGATGACATTGTTCTTCAGGCCACGAGCAAGGCTCTCCAGGCTCTCCACGCGGTCGACCGCTAGATCAAACCGCTGAAGAGCGATGTCTATATCGAGCTCATCCATCTGCCCCTCGACCCAGCGTAAGTTCTGCTGCTTGCCGTCCACTTCGATCAACATGTCCTTGATGTCGGACAAGGTCTCGAGCAGTTCCGTCTTTTGTAGCAGGCCGGGGTCGCGCGAAGCAAAGTAGTTGATCGTCTCCTTGGCCTTGTTGTGGGCTTCCATTTCCGACTGCAGGCTTTTGCGTAGCTCCTCGACAGCCTTTCGGATATTGAGCATCAGGGTTGTCTTCACGGGGTCTTCGCTTTTCTCCGTCCGATAGATGAAAGACTCCTGCCCAACGCCCCGGACCATGATGGCATCCGTGAGCTTGAGCTTGTTCCGACCACTGGACGATTCGTTCGTCCCCGTCATGTCGGTGACCTCGATGTCCAACAAGGGCCAGCAGCGATCGGCGACTAGCTTTGTCATGGGGCCCCGCACATTTTCCGGCGTGTCGACCTTCCGCTTCTTGCGCGAGGCGATGAGCAGATGGTCATTCAAGAGGAACACGTGCATCGAACGTCTCGGCTTGTAAGTCGCATTATCTAGCTCGATCCAAGCGCCGGCGTTCTGAACGACATGGCGACCCATGGAATTAGGTAAGAACTTTTGTGACCCCTCGACGTTCTTGTAGAGCGCCTGCATTTGGGAGTTCCACAGGGCCGTCCGGTCGGCAACGGAGCTTCGCTTGTCCCTCTTGCTCAAGCCCGTAGAGAATGCCCCGTTGACGGACGCATCGCTGTTGCTGCTTGACGCGCTTCTGAGCGCAGTGGTGTTCGCCTTCAGCTCTTCAAACACGTTTCGCAGCGAGCGCATCTCGGCCTTAAGCTTCTCGGCCTCTTTGCTGATCTTGATGAACTGCGTCCGATTCTGGTAGACGCTCTGCTGCAAGTCGGCAGAGGCCTTGGCTTTAGCTCTCCGTAACTCATTTTCGTAGTTCCGAATGCCCTCTTCGTCGGCCTCGCTTAGTACGCTCGCGACATATTGATCAACGACGAATTTCGGGTTCTCGAGGGCCTCTCTGTCGAAAGCCGGGGCCGCACCGGCTCCTGTTCCGCCTACGGGCCCCTCTCGCGACGGGGGCGGTCGCTGCTGGCGGGAGTCGTGAAACCTGGAAACATCTAGGCGGGGAACGGGCGGGGCGGCTGCATCGAAGCTTCCTGCGGGCAGATTGTTGAAACGCGTGGAATACCGGCGCTTGACGAGATCACCAGTCTTCCCACCGGTCGAAGGTGGTGGGCGGGGGCGCGGCCGAGGTTGAGGTTGAGGTGGTTGTTGCGCCGGCGGGGGAACTCCTGCTGAGGGCCTCCCTCCGATACCCCTCGGGATGGGCACATCTTCGTTGGGGATAGGTTCTGAGATCTGCCTAGGAGCACTTATGACGGGCCGCGTCTTTCGCTTAGAGCTGCGGAGTGAGATCTTATGCTTCTCCTCAGAAGACATCTCAGGCGATCAGTCTGGCTGGCTAAGGTAACTGGGGAATTGGTTCCGATTAGAGGCGCGCAAGTAGACGCGCGAAGGGGTTGACATTCGAAGGAATTGAGTATCTATATTACGCAGAAAGTTGGTCAATTCATTGAAACAGAGAAGATACGGCGGCCCAATTGACGGAGACTACTATGTAGGTAGGCTTATGCCAGTACGAGGATTCGGCGTTGAATAAAGCTTAGTAAGCTCCCTAGAAATAGATGCTACGGTGCAATCCGCTGGCGACTGATCTGATGCCGCTGAGGTTGAATGGGAGGGACAGCATTGACCACACAACGACTGTCTGCCAGCCGTTCGTGAAAGGGAGTGAGAGGATGCTGGGCGGTTTGTCACCCGTTCCTGTAAGTCCAGTAGGTATGTAGGTACTTACATCCATGTACCTACGGGTTAGTCGAATGACGGGGAGTCGGGCACTCGGTGTCCGGCTGAAAGAGTGGAGCCCCTCAACCTTATGTCGTTATCGAAGTGCAGGTAAAGTACATTAGCCCCTCGGCTCGCCGCTTGGGTACCTACAGGGAGGAGGTATCGACAACACTTGAATGGAGGGCTCCGATAAAAAAAAAAACTTACGGCGGGCTGGCTGGCTGGATGGCTGGCTGGATGGCTGGATGGAGGGATACCTACCTAGGTAGATGGATGGATGCTGGGGCGCCAATAATAAGCTCTTCTTCTTCTACTTGGTTCTTTGAAAGGGCGCTTCAACACTCTCCCGCAAAACCGCCCTGCCCTCTCGTGTGATCTCTAGGTCGGATCTGCTGGCTTGTTTTGTTCTGTATTGTGCACGAATTAACAACGTTGTAATCTTTTTCGTATAGTTATCGGAAAATATTTTCCCACTTACCTACCAGGTACCTACTTACCTACCTACCTTGACCTTTCCATCCGAACTTCCACAATGGTACAGACCAGCACGGTTGCGACGATATCAGCCGCGACCATAGCCACGGGCCTCCTCGGTACGTCACCTACCTACCTACCTACCTACCTACCTACCTACCCACCCACCCTCCGCATCGCAAACCCTCTCTGCCCAAGCTGCGTGCCTACCTGCCTACCTTACCCAGTCGTATATAGACCGGGGGGGCCGGCGCAGTCCTTGTTCCGTTACACCAACGCCCACCCTTACCCGCATCCGCACGTCATGCCCAGCCCCATGCCCGTGCCAGCTAGTCGAGAAACCACGACACCGCATGTGTTGTTGTATTGAGCGCCCGCGGGAACTGACATGATCCGCCCGACGAATCGGCATGGACAGCCTACATAGTCTACTTCGACTACAACCGGCGCAAGAACGCCGACTTCCGGCGCTCGCTGCGGCGGGAGGAGCGCCGGCAGGCCCGCGCCGAGAAGGAGATGACCGCCGCCCAGATCCAGGAGAGGAAGAAGCAGATCCACGCCGCCGTCGACAACGCCCTCGAGGAGGGCTTCCCCACCGGCGTCAACGAGAAGGAGCAGTTCTTCATGGACCACGTCCAGCAGGGCGAGGGCCTGGCCCAAGATCGTGAGTTCTCGTCTTGCCTCCCCTGTCTAGTGGTGGTGGTGGTGGCGCTAGCAGGAGTGGCCGGTGTATGGGAGGGACGACGGCAGGAGATTATGGTATCGGGTTGGCTGACCGGGATGATTGCGATTCGCAGCGTCGAGGACGGTAGAGGCCGCCCTCATGTTCTACAAGGCACTTAAGGTGTACCCGATTCCCAAAGACCTGGTCGAGATCTACGACAAGACCGTAGACAAGGTAAGAAGAAAGATGCGCCCAACTAACGAGAACCGCAGACCGGGCAGAACGGTGTAAGTCTCGAAAGGGAGAAGACTATCCGCTGACCTCCCGCTCCGCAGCGCGTGATTGACGTTATGGCCGAAATGATCGCCTACGACAAGGACCTCCGGATCGACGACCTCATGCCGCGAGGATTCGACGCCTCCGACCTGCCCCATCCGGGCCTGGACTAGAGCTGGCCGACGAACGAGACGGACCGGCCTTGCCGCGGTAGCGAGCAAGCTTAAGAAACCATACTCCCTCCTCTCTCCGGCAGAATACTTTTCGCACAAGTCTCTTCGAGAACTGGCGCATCCGTCAGCTCCTCACCCCCGACAAAGGGATTGGCGGCCCACGAAAGCTTCCGGGTTACCGGTTGACCAGGTCAATTGTCTAGGACCAGCATGGCAAAATGAAAAGGTGTATGATATAATACGGGACTGTGGTGTGGTTTATGTCTTTTTGACCGCCCCTTCCCTTTGTGTATCCATAGATTAGGGGTTGGTAAAACTTGTACATTTTATGATGACGCCCCTGCTGCGGGACGATATAGATGAACGATGGATCACGATTCCTTTTGCCAAAGCTCGGCCCCGGGCCCCCAGATCCTTTGACACACCTTACCCCTATCGCCCGAGAGAGCAACCGACGCAGAGATCATGTAGCATACATATACCCCTCGTATCACCACCTATGCCTCGATCTTCCTCCCCTTGCGATCGACCCGCTCGTCGCGCGGGTCGAAGCCGCCGTTGCCCCAGGTGGCCCACTCGGGCGTCGCCTCGCCCATGTACTCCTCGGGGGTCCACTCGCCGTCGGGGCCGCGCTCCTCGAGCAGCTCGAAGAAGCGGTCGTAGTCGATGCGCGTGTGCCAGCGGCCGTCGGCGCGGAAGCGCTCGCTGGCGAGCAGCACGCAGCAGCTGTGGGCGTGCTCGGCCGCGATGCCGTACCCGAGCCCGCGCTCCCGCAGCCTGCGGTCGAGCGCCTCGACGAAGGCCGTCACCTCGGCGTAGAAGGGCACGTTGGCCATGCTGAGGCCGCCGTCCTTGCCCCCGGACGAGGACGTGCCGCAGTACGTGACGCCCTTGACCTCGACGAAGCACGGCAGCCCGCGCTCCACGAGGTCCGCGTAGCCCTCGACCTCGTCCTCGACGTTGAAGCCCTTGACGAGGGTGAGGCGGAAGACGGTGCGCTGGCGGAAGCGGCGCTCGCGCAGGATGTCGAGGCAGCGCAGGAAGCGCTCCCAGAAGTCGCGGTGCAGCGGGCGGTCGATGCGCCGCAGGCTCTCGCGGTTACTCGCGTCGATGGACACGTAGAGCTGCGTCACGGCCTTGAGCGCCGCCAGCTGCTCCGGGTGCTGCGCGTTGCACACGAGGAAGCTCGAGATGCGCTCGCCGTGGAGCAGCGCCAGGAACTCGTTGATGTGCGGGTAGAAGATGGGCTCGCCCACGAGGCTCAGCGCGCAGTGCCGGATCCGCATCGCCTCGGCGAACCGCTCCGCCCGCACCCCGGGGACGCCCCGCATCATCTTGATCTTCTGGTAGTGGCCCGCCTTGACGCCGTCGAAGATCAGATCCGGCGGGTCCACCACCCAGCGCCACGTCGTACCCACGGGGTTCGTCCCGTGTCTCCAGCAGAAGACGCATTTGTTGGAGCACGAGAGCGACGGCGTCGTCTCCATGCACTGGTGCGAGTTGATACCGTAGAAGGAGAACTTGTAGCAGCTCCCCCGCCCGCGCAGGGCCGATTTTGTCCATCGGCATATCTTAACGCCAGAATGCGACCCCACAATTGAATAGCCCTGTTTGGTGAGGGCAGCATATGTTGGAGAGCTCTTCGGTACCATCTCCTTGACCGTCTGGTGAGGCTTCTCTGAGGTTTTGCTGTACGTTGTGAAGTCGACGGCAATTGGTGCACGGCCAGTTGCGTCATTCGCGTCTGCTCGAGACGTCTTCATAATTCTTCCTAGGTCTTCGACGTCGTCGATATCCCTCGTACTCTTCTTGGTCTTCTTGGGCTGCACTGGCTCATCGACGACGACCTCCCCGTCGTCATCCTCACCGGATACGTATTCATCATCGCTCTCGACAGGATCGCCACTTCCTGGTACTCCATCCCCAAGGTGTCCGGTCTTGGCTATCTGCCTCACTACTTCCGTCACGCCTTCCGTCCACTCAGCCAATCTTTCTTTTAAGTCGCGCTTTGAATCCCCCATACCCAGAGGGTAGGCTCTCTTTCGGCCGGTGAGCTTGGCCATCCACTTATCGACTTCCTTGGCCTGGAAGCAGAAACCCTCTTCCTCGGTAGGCCATCCTTCCTGATCCCCAAGCCCAAACACAGAATAACCTAGTAAGCCTGCGAGGGACGCTTTGTCGATTCTGAAATCATTGTGCGTCTCTTTCAAATGCTCGAGCAAGTTGTCGTTAATGGTATCAATATTATAGCTGGGGAGGAGGATAAGATAGAAGCAATCAACCGGTTGGCTGGCTTCTGCCGACTTGGGGGGACTGATGAAGAATTCATCGTAGTCTATCTGGGTCAAGTCCAGCAGTTGAGGCTTCAGAAAAGCCTGGTCCGAACCAGAGGTTTGATCTAATAAGGACGCTTCCAAGGTTGCAGTAAACTGCTTCGCAATTCGTTCCGTGCTTCCTGTTAAAGAGGAAAAGAAGACGAGAACCTGCACCCGCCGTTGGGGATCGAGCCGCACGGTCGATTTATGGCCGTCTGTCTTCCGCAGTTCGCCTTTGATGCGCCGCGGCCCACTCGACGATTCCTTGGCAGTCGAGAGGGAAACCTTCTCTTCGGCCAGGAGCTCAGCCGGCAAGCTCTTCCCAGACTCGAGTTTTGGCGAACCGGCGCTCTTTGTCTGTCTCTGGCTCAGCCGTAGATAAAGCCATACCATAAAGAGAACAGCTGTTGTTGCGCCAAGAATTGAGGCTCGGTGAAGATGCCATAACTCAAGAAAGCCTAGCAGATATGACCAGAAGCTTTAGCACATGTAAGGAACTTTTTAGAAAGGACAACCTACCAGTTAATCCCCTGTTACTGTCGACAACAGACTCCCAGAATGCGGCCGACATGTTTCGCCTTCGACTGAAATTCTTGAAGACTGGTCAGGTTCGGAGGTGCAAATTATTCGATGGAGGGGCATTTACTATGCATTGATCGATAAAGAGTTCTGTTACGTGATTGAATTAAAGCGAGATTATTCATATAAGCTGTATTAGCCACTTGACGGTATCTTGACTTACAGTAGGCGTCAACCTTATAAACCCCTTTAACCAAATTTGACAAACGAGTAGAATGGCGATGATAGCAAACACGACGACACGTCTAACGGGAAGCCGGACACGGCAACATGGATAACGAGCCTTGTATTCATAAGAAACGAAGATAGCGAACGAAAGTAGCTAGAGGCCTTGAAAGAAACCCCGTCGACACCGAGTGCGAAGGGCCTGACAGTAGGGTAGTGTCGCCGACCCCCTCTGATTAGTAATTCCCAGAAAATAAAAATCAATCTCTGTCTGTCCGTGCCTGGAGGGAACGCTGAAGTGGTTGTGGTCCAAGTGAAACTAAGCTATGCAAGTCCATGTGTTGAAGGTCATTTACGAGATGTTACGCATGATCATCGTCTCAAATGTGACATGTACGAAGTTTGTCCGCATCGAACTCAACATCTGCCTCCGCAATAGCTCCTTAATCTCGTAGTATGCATCGTGGTTCAAGGCGGATTCGTTATAATTCTTCAAGTAAACCGTAGCAAGGTTAGGACATCTTGCTTAGCAAGACATCGCGAATCTCTGGAGCATGTCATGCGTGTCGTCCCAGTATTCCCCGTCTGATACATCATACCTATCAGCCGCATAATCTGCGTTATCCGCCTACCACTCTTTCCAGACGATTAGTTTCGTCAGGGATACGGGCTGTGTGTTCTCGGCTGGGTATCCCTCATGTTCAGCCTGGACCCTACCAACGCAAATAGCTCCACTTCGAGCTCTAGCAGGACGGGAAAATCTAAGGGACAGTCGAGGCGATAAGGTGGACCGAACCCAATTTCTAGAAATCTTCTGAATTTTTGGAACGTCGTTGTAGCAAGGCATGTTAGATTGTGGGCATGCTTCTTCAGCTCGGAGTTCAGACAGATCTCATGCGGGAAACGGCCATAGTCGCCGTCAACTCCGTGCTGCTTGAATTCTTCAAGATGTGATAAGGAGAAAAGGCATAGCTGCATTTCCAGATGTTCTGATTCTTGGGGGGGTTAATGTGAGCTGCTTCAACCGTTGAGGAATCATGCTCCAGGAAGCAAACGCCAAATGTGTCGCTTGGATAGACGACAGATTCGGCGCCTCCAGAAGGGCTGGGCAGATGCCGAAGCACATCTCCAAATGACGAGAGTAATAGCATAGACCGTCGGGGTACGGATCATATGCATAGTCTGCATCTGGGGGAAGAACGACCTCGTGAAGTTTGCCCAATGGGCGAGGCTGATCGGCAACAGGATTCATAGTAGAGCTGTTGGTGATCTCGCTGAAGTTGGCGTAACATCCGGCAACAGATCCCCTGGAATGGGGAAGCCATGAGGGGCACGAAAGCCTGATTTGTCTCTAAATTGGTGGTCAGGCATAAGATTGCACCCAATATGGCTTCTCCCGTCACACTGTCTTTCGTCCCCTCTTCATCCGTCAGGTGTGAAAGCCGAAGGATGTCGAACATCGAGTCTCCGAAACGTGGATGAAACTCATTGTCATTCCGCGCCTGAAGCCATGTGTGCATAATGGCATCGAAGTCGTAAAGGGCCTTCCAGTCATCGCCCACCGCGCGAAGATTGATCGCATAGTCCAACCGCTTGACCATCGTCCTTAAACGGCGATTCGCAATGAAGGCACGCAGCAAAGGAACCTAGAATCTTAGGTCGGACGAACCCAGCCGGAAACCATACAGATAGGGCATAAGCAGACTACGAAGCAGTTACGGTATGTCGTAATGGGCCTTCCGCGCCCAATATCGATCGTGTCGTACATGACAGTAGAGGCAGCATCTTTGAGCCTTCTAAATGATAGACACATACTTCAGAGAGTTGTGAGGTTCTCCTTCTGTGCGTCGAGGTTTCCAGGGCCGTGGCGGTCGTACTCCAGTGGCCCCTGCCTGAAATTTGCGGCGATCAAGAGTAAGAGTTCAGGGGGTACGCGACTCCCAGCCCCTAATGTATCTTGTGATCCCGACATGGCGAGATAGTCTTGATATGAAAGAAGCGTAGTGTAGATTGATGTGCGGTTGTCAGGTGAGCTGCAATGGGGGAAGCAGGAAGCGGCTTAGGAAGAACAGGAATCTGGGAGAAATAAGAGCTTTTCGGCGTGTTGTACCAACTTATTTTTTGGACGTAATCACCGACACAGCAAGTAATGAATAAAATCTATTATAACAGTAGTGGACTGGCTCACCTTATGAGGCTCTGCGATGAGACGTTGAATCAAGTTGGGATGGCCATACATCTTTGACACCTTCGGCCTTAACTCGTATTCGCGCCATGCTTGTTGGATGATCCGGAAGCAAACATGGCAAGCCGCGGAACATAATTCGAGGCTCAAGCTCCTAGTCGCAGTGTATTGGTGAATATACGGCAAAGTCTTTCTGCAGGAAACGAAGCCATCCTCGGCGTCCTGCGATTATTGCTATTGGCAGGAAGCATAATGGGTTAGGCGGGCGACTTCCCAAGATATATAGCAAACGGGTGGCACCTGTACCAATTTCACGGAACAATTCCAGCGCGATCCGACGAAAACTCTGCGGTGTTTCGAAGGGAGAGCGACTGGGTCATGGCCACCAGCCATATGACCCGCTCTACTCAGCCCAGAATCATCGAAGGTCGAGCGACAAAACACTACCGCCAGGCAACGGGTACTTGGGCCAGCTCTTCCTCGCCCGGGGCGAGAGAGCATCGCGAGGCGTGAATGCTTCCACTGCCGACGTACTACTTGCTTACTGCTGCCTCAGAGTTTCTCACATCTACCGGATCCGGAACCAGGCTCAGAGTCGGGGGCAGAATCTACTGAAGTGGGGACCTCCGTGATGCAGCAGAGAGCTGGGGGCCGAAACGGGTTCATGTTTCCCAAGTCGCACGCGGCGTTGGGCATGGTAAGGATATCATCGACTTGTACGTCTCAGTTCCGCCGTCTCTGCGCAGCGCGAAGGGAAAGGGATAGGCCCAGATGAGAGGAGGCCGCCGCTCCGTATTCGCTGGCTGTCTGGCTGTACGTATCGAGGCTGTATACGTACTAGCTACCTACCTACCTAAGGTCACTCACACGATAACTTAAAAGTAACAGGCTCCCTATTATGGGAAATAAGGGAGCCGAGGACAGACGAAAATGAAAGCGAAGCCTTACATACCAGAGTAAGCTCGCATCCCGGACCTCGGGAACGGCGACCACCCTTAGCGTCACTTCAAAGCACGTAATCGAGAATGACACATACATTGATAAATAAATAAATATACACTATGCGGAAGTACGGACAACTAATACTGGATTAACACTCTGTGAAAAGTGACAATAGCGAAAAGGAAGCATTCTAGGAACCGGGTATCGGGACGATCTATGGTAGACAACCCCCAAGCCACGATCTCGGAAACGCCGTCCGGACGCGTGTCCTCTTATCTCTCACATTGCGCAGGCGCGAACCACCACTCTAAAGTTCCATCACGCAATTCCTGACATAGCCTTTTCCTCGAGAATTACTTGCCCCTCAAGACTCGGCCATGAGCTGCTCGCCTTCGTCCAGCAACTCGGTGACCTTGCGCAGGTTCTGGATGAGGCGCCTGCCGAGGCCGACGAGGAGGAGCTTCTCGGCGTTGGCCGGCAAACCGAGGTAGGTTGGCGGCTCGCGCTCGGGCAGTTTCTGGATCCAAGCCATGAACTCTTGTAAGGAGGTACCGCTGGGCACGACGAGACCGCCCATCTCGTCACCGTCCTTGTCCGGGCCACTCTCGACGAGTTTGTGGCCGATTTCGAAGGCTGCTGGTGTAAGGAACGATTCGACGAGTTGTGTCAGACGCGTGAAGTCGCCCTCGTCGTCGATCTTGCCACCGTACATCTCGCGCACAAGATAGCGAATCATTTCCCAGGGAATGTTCTGTGGCGCGATGTTCGTGCGATTCTGCGCGACGTTTTCGACCCAGACGTCGATAATGAAAGCGGAGCATTCGTACTATAAATTGTCAGTGGCATGCTATAAAACGCACGGGAGCGAGATGACTTACATCGCTATCGTTGAACTCCCAGAAGCCTCTCCATCCCAAATTAGGTGCGTAACGCAGACGTTCCTGGACCACGGCGTGTAGGAAGGAAAGGAGCAGGTATAGCCTAGTGCGCTCCACCGGAGGCTTCGTTGCCCGCGTCGAGAGCGAGGACATGGAGTCCTTCATGTTAGCCCTCACACCAGCCGGCTGCTCGTACATAAGGACACGAGAAGCCCGAAGCAGATTGACAGGTATCTTGGGACTCGATTCCATAGACAAGAACAATCTGAAGTCAGAATGAGGGTTGAGGGACTCCATACGTTTCTCAAGAGACTGAAGCCAGGTTGGCGCAAGATGGACGTTCTTGACCAGAACCCAGTTTCCGACCTGCGCGGCGTTGCTGATGGCTTTGTCGGCGCTTGCCACGCTCTCATTGGAGCCCATGGCAATGTTGGTACATCTGACACGCATCCTCTCCACGAGGTTGTCCACCTTGTAACTGGCGTCGAAACCAGGGCTCGACACGAGTGAGATCGGACGGGTCGAAGAGACTTGGCTGACGGTTTCCTTGAGATCGTCGACAACATCAAATAGTTCGGCCCCAAAGACGGACGTGACAAAGCGCTCAGCTGTGGGGACGAAGCGATCAAGGCGGAAAAGCTTCACAAGGAGTAGCGACAGGAGCGCTTGGTCGAAAGGTTCACTATTCGATGCCCACACCTGCGGAACGAAGTTCTCTGCAAACTCTTCTGATAAGAACTTGTTCCAGGCATCCGAGGGCACCTGGTCTAGCTGGTCTTTGAGGACAGCAAGCCTCTTAGCCTTGGCAAATGCTTCCTCCTTAGCATCGGTATCTGAAGAAAGGTCCTTGCCTTCGATGCGATCATCGAGGATGATGTCGATCAGACCCTTGTCCATCTTGTACGGGGATGCCTGGACAAGCAGCATCGCGAGTGTGATGCGATCCCTTTGCAAAAGACCTAGGGCGGTTCTCTTGAAGGTCGCCACGAACAAGTCTTTAATGATGATATCCTTGCGGGTGTTAAAGTTCGTCTCATTCGCCAGGTTTTTGTTGCCGTGGAGGACCGAATGGAAGATGTCGAGGAAATACTGCAGCGAGAATTGGTAGAAGTGATTGAGGTAGTGCAGTTGCTCAAGAACAGCAAAGACCGCACTGCAAGATCGAGCAATGACATTGTACTGAAGCGTAATCTCCTCAACCTCAGTCATTACGCCTTCGGTGTTGCTCATCTTTGCCGAGATCTCGGCGGCTTCCGTCTTGAGAGTCTCCAATGTTTCAATAACGTGGTCGTCGTCAAGGATGTTGCCGCGGGACTCATTGAGAGCTTGCAGAAGACGCTTCTCGAGCTGTCGGAGATGGACCTTGAATTCTCCTTGCAACTTGATGAGATTTGACCTTCGCTCATCGACGTCTGGTCTTTCGGACTTCAGCACCTCGTTAAGTGACTGAGTCTGGAGACTGCTCTGCGTGACAGTGAAGTTGACAAACGTCGTTCGACTGCAGATATCCGGCGCAAAAGTTGCCGATGGATCGCGCGTGGATAGGTAGAGCTTGAAGGAAGGCGAGAAGTCAATTTGCTGCTTGCCTAGTTGGATGAGGACACGACCGCCAGTCTTCTGATACTCCTTGTTGAGGACGTGATTGAGGATGGGGTCGAGGTGTTCCGCATCCTGGATGAGAATCGGGTTACCGAATCGAAGCGAGCTTTCCAACTGCTTAGTGAAGGAATCGTCCAGGAAGCTTGTAACGGTGAGGCGACGATCCTTGCACTCGCGCTGAAGGAACTCGGTAACTCTGCCAGAGGGGTCAATGATGAGTGGGTACCGGTTGAAGCGCTTGAGAACGATGGCATTCTCTGTGCACAGGTCGTCAACTGGCAACGTATTTTCTTGCCAGCTAAGTCGCTCATCGGCGGTGGATAGGTATTCGGTAACGGGGTTGTGTGGCTTGAATTGGATGCCGGATAGCTCTAGTTGGTGTAGCCAATCTTCCATCATCGACTTCCGGAAAGTTTGATCGTACAAGCCGCTATATGCTAAGAAAGCCGCGGCAACGAGGACATCACCGACGAGAGTGCCAATCTGCGTCTCGAACGACTTGCTCCCATCTTCCCATCTGGTTCGCTCGGAGGCAAGACTGTCAAGAAGCCTGACACTTCGGTCGACCTTGAACTGTACGCGAGACATTTCCGCCTTGATGGCCTGCGTCTCGCTGATGAGGGCCGCGTATTCTTTTTTGTAAGTCGCGATACTCTGTTCCAGGGTGGTGATGGTGTTTTCGACAGCCTTCGCTTCGGCCTTTGTCTGGAGCGCTTGTTCCTCAAGCTGATCGACCTCCTCTCTCAGTGGCCCAACGCGGTCCAGGATTTCGGAATAATTGACCTGAGCCTCCACCCACTGCACCAAGGGACCACAGGCCCTACTGGCGCGGTTGACCTTTTCGAAAGTAAAATCTGGTTGATTCAGGAAGGAACTCCGCATTTTAGTTCTCAGCGACTTGGTCATTTGCTTCTCGTTATCGAAGTTGACGATACTGGCAATGAAGTCGTCGCGGCGAATGACGGCCTGGACGTTCTTCCAGTTCCCGTCAATCTTATAGCCAAGCAATGCGCAGACAGCCTCTAACGCAAGCTTCACACCCGCGGGCGGAGAACCCATGGAACGGACTTCGGTCAGGTGTTGCCGTTTGATATTGCTAACGCTAGCCTTCGCTTCCTCGACAGCCGGTTCAGCCCTTGCGAGATCGTTCAGTACGACCTCCCTCCGTGATGCAACTTCTGCTTCTTGTTTCTCGAGAGCTGCTTGAATTTCGAGAGACGTGTTCTTGCGCTGCTCGGCCTCTCGTTGGTCGGCAACCATACGCTGCAGCTTCTCGTTGGCTTCTGCGTCCTTTTGTTCAAGCTGAGCCTTCTTCTCCGCCAGGCTGGCTCTGAGGTCACGAACTTTCTCAACTGTATCTCGGAGCTTGTCAAGACCGACGTTGAGATGGCGCTGCTGTTCCTCGAGGTCTTCACGCTTTTCATTGTATAGTTTGACGTATTGCGCTACAAAGTCAAGGAAGTGTCGCGGTGTGAGGAAAGTTACCTTGCCCTGTTGCTTCTGAAGCTTGGCGTTGAAGCGTTGCAGGGAGTAGTGTACGTAAACCATCGAATTGACGACAGTCTCCCTGTGAGAAGGCGGCAGACTGAGAGCGCGATAAGCCACAGGAATAGTATCAGGGGCCGCGAAATTCGGCTTATCCAGGTCAATCGAGTGGGTCAGTTCATTGGCAACCTGGAACAGCGCCTGGTCAGACCAGTCGCCGAACCAGTTCAGCACGCAACGGTTGAACAGGGCCGGACTCGTGGCAGCCTTGGACGAGAGGCCGTCCTCGGGCGGGTTCATAGTGAACACAACGTGCAGGTTCTTGACAATCTGTTGCGTGAACCATTTGTAAAGTTCCTCCTGTGAATCAAGGAGCAAGCCTTGCTTCTGAGCGCCTTCCTTACAAGCTGTCATGAGGGCGGCGAGGTCGTCTCCTTCGAATAGACCAGGGACTTCTGCATTGGCTAGCAGGGTGTTCATCCTTTCGAGGAAACCCGAGTCAAGGACATTGGACTCGTCCATGATGAAACATATCTTTTCACCTTTACATCCGCATCGGCGTAGAACATCGCGCAGGTCTTCGTCAAAATCTTCGGCCGAGTACTTTCCGTGGACCTTGATCTGGAACACTTTGAGGCCATTCATCCAGGCGACGAATCTAGACAGCGTCGTTTTACCACTGCCACTCACGCCGATTAAGATCAAATGACCCTGTGGTTGTCTGAACACACGGTCGATGCGAAGGACATGTTCGAGCACATCATTGAATAGGATGAGAGGGACATCGACCTCTTCTTCGCAGAAAGTCTTGAGGCGAGCCTTAACGAAGTCCCGCAGCTGCTCTCGGTCGACTGGCACGTAATTCTTGGAAAGCCAATTGGAGAACAGAATCGGACCAGCAAGGGCCTTCTGCTCGTCAATCGTCGGGAACAATTCCAGGGCAATTCTTCTCACCGCTTCATCGGTCCATTGCCTCTCTTCCTCCGCAACCAATCGGTCCTGGAAGAGCCGTAACGCCTCGTGCGCCCAAATGCGGACTAGACCTTCGACTGAGAGTGTTTCCAGAGGCCTTATCGCTTCATAAACGCCGCGCACCCACCGTGTCAATTCACGAGGACTGTAGACATAGTGAGGCTGGATCTTAGGCGTGAAGCGACGTTGGGATTCCAGATAGAATTGCACCATGGCCTGGGTAAGAGCTTCCGAATACCCACGCAGCGTTGGGATAATCTTGAGCACCGCAGAATTGAAGGTACCATAGATCTGCAGCAGCGATAGTTCACCGGGATAGTCGACCATGATGAGCGGGGCGTGTCTGAGGAACCTGGCACCCATCGGGGTACGGCCAGCATCAGTGGGCGGATTGCAAGCACCGACGAACTGGATGCGATCAAGGGTAACCCAAGACTTATCGGACGTCCGCCAGAAGCCGTTATGTTCAACTAGTTGACGAAGGAAGGAAATGGCGCGCTGGGTGCCATATTTGTCTGGCGCGGGCAAATTGATCTCATCACAGAAGACTACGAGCCACCGACCAATCTGCGTTGGGGATAACATGACGCCATTCAATGTCTTCTTGTACTCGCAGTACTGTTCGAATGTCTTGATCAGAAGATCAGGAGTGGTGGCGCTGGAGAAGTTGAGACCAACGACTTCCATGTTTGGTAGTTTGCGAAGAGCGCTAAACAGCGTCATTGTTTTACCAGAACCAGGAGGACCACAGAGTAGCAGGGGCTTGTGCTCGGCGAGCCACGAGTAGAGGACATCCTCGTGACGTACAGTATCCAACGTAGGGATGACAACGTCTGTCTGAATGATCGAGTGTGTGTTGACCTCGATGGTAGGGACCTGGTTTTGCCATGGTGTCCATTCGGCTTTGGGAAGGGTAACGTCAAAATCGATCAATGAGCTGGTACCGTCGAGTGGAGGGGAGCCGAAGTTCGCCAGGCCCGCAACTTTATCGCCAAATACCTTCCGGTCATTTAGGGGGCAGTCGCCAGTTAACGCCCAGACCAGAGCGAGCAATAGCTTCTTAGAGACGTAGTCCTCGATTTGCTCCGGATCCAATGGGAAATCGACATGTTGTGCGTTATACTCGATCATATCCCGGACTGCCTTGTTGAGCAAGGAAAAGAGTGTGTTGAGGACTCGAGCAATAGTGAACTCCATGATGTGGTTGAAGGATTCGGCCTCCTTCAGCACAGCGAGGATGAAATCGTCGGTGGTCAAATGAGCTTGGAGCAACTCGGCGACTTGGCTCTGTATCTGAAGGGCTTTGGCTGGGTTCTGGTTTGCCGCGGCCGCATCTTCATCCAGATCCTCGAAAGCGACGGTCTTCAGTGTGTCAATGTAGTTGGCGACCATCATGCTCGGGGTGACGGTATCCTCGCTGAACCAGACCATACCGCATCGACTGACGGTAGCGAGTGTAGCATACTTCAAAGTCTCAACCTCGAACATGATGCGAACATTAGGTGGCAGGTTGAGACGTTCACCGTTAGGAAGCGTGAGGAGCTTATTGTCGTCAAGGACACTGTTCAAGTTTTCGACCCACTCAGGATCAACGTCACCGTCGAAGACGATCCAATGCCGTTTGGTGTCTTCTCCACGAAGGTTATCGACAATCTTTCTCAGGATGCTGGTGAACAGGCCATCGGTCCACTCTCTTGTAGTCGAATCCAGGTTTCCGTATAGAGCCTCCTTCGACATGACCTTCGAATCGATGACGTGCGACACACCCTCAACACCTTCGACCTGTTGGAGGGCGTCGAGGAGCAGCCTCCAGGCAGCTGACTTTCCGGAACCTGAGTTACCGACCATCATCACACCGTGATGAATCTTTTGAATCTGGTACAGCTGGAGAATCTTCGTCATCCAGACATCGTTGACAACCAGATGCCTCTCTTCTGCAAGGCGACGGATAGCATCCTCGAGTTGCACTAGGCTGGCAGGCACATATTGAACACCCGGGAAGCATTCGCCTTCAATGTTCATCATAATCTCTACATCGCTCCTGATGAGCTTGGGGGCAATGGTTTCCCTGACGCTCTGGACAATAATTTCAGGCTCGACCACCTCCTCTGCACCGATGTTGCCGCCACTATTCGTAAGCCGAGCGCGCTTGAGACCACCAGAACTGACCAGAACACTCTTGAGAGCTCGGAGACCGAAGTCGTAGTGCGCTTGCTTGGACAAGCTTTTAGAACACTCGTCGAAGAATGGTACGGTCTGTTTCGACAGTTGCTTTGCTTGATTGAAGCCCTGGGAGTAAAGCATGACTTCGGCGATGAGTTCTTTGTCGGGCTTGGACATTGCAACGCTGCGGAAGAGCTTCTTCAAGTTGTCGGGGAGGTTGGAGCGACCGGCGTAGCCAGGGTTCATTGTGATAAAGATACCCGTGTTGGCGTTTACGTGGAGCTGTCGTCCGACTAGTTCAATCTGAGACTTCTCGTCTTCGGCTCCCTGCTTGAGCCCAAGCTGGATATTCTGAATTTGCTGCGACACGGCTGACAGGATTCTCTCCTCTAGACGGTTGAACTCGTCGAAGCAACCCCATGCACCGACCTGGCAAATACCTAGGAAAATACGGCCCATCGCCTGGAAGTCGAATGTGTCGTCACAGCAGAACACGAGCGTGAAGCGACCAAGTTCCACACCGAGAGCCTTGACCGACTCTGTCTTTCCAGTACCAGCAGGTCCATATGGAGAACCACCTAGTCTCTGGCAGAGAGCCTGAGTCAGAGTCAGGAAGCAGCGATCTGTCAGGGGTGTCCGGACGAGTCTGTCGGGAACACCCAGGTACTCGAAACCGTAGTTTAGTTTTGCGTTTGCCATCTTGATGTGTAGACGCTGTAGATAATCGCCTTCGGGCACGTAGACGTATCGCATTTGTAGCAACCACATATAGTGCGTTGGTGTGTTGGCGTTCAGCTTGACCAGCTTTTCAATGACATCACGCTGGTGAACGCATTCCGTGATGAGAGCTTCACACTTCTTGCGGAGTATCACGTCAAGGTCGCCCAGGACAGTCTCTGCAAGGAGCCGCAAAACGTGGACTTCGCGATCAAATAGGGACTGGAGAGTGCTACCGCCCTCGACGAGAGACTTCTCAACTGCTGTCGTCCATACGACCTGAGTAGCAAGAACGACTACTTGACTCGGGTAAGCAGCCATAAATTCATTCATGGCAGCTTGGTCAATGGTATCCGATCCGAAGATGGGAGAGTAAGCATCGATGGCTTCGGCCAGGAGTTCAGCGAGAGTGGCCCTCATACCATTCTCAAGGAGAGCCAACCAGTCGTTGATCCTTGGAACCTTGGCGAGGGAAATTTCTTTCTTGAGACGAACTTCTTCGCCCTCTTTCGAGGTGAAACCCGTGATAGTGGTTTCATCCTCCATGATCAAGCCATTTAGTCCAGCAAACATCTTCTTGAAGTGTTTCGCAATGCGCAGCGAGTCGTTACTGTTACCAATCATCTCTAGAAGATCTTCATCTCCTACAAAGTAGAAACGCGGGAACGACACGCGCTCCTTCTCAAGGTATTCGCCTAATGCTTTCTGGATCTTGTTGAGCAATTCAGCGAGACGCTCTAGAGACTTTTGGACGCCGGCAATACCAAGAACGTCTATCACCATCGGCTGCTTATAGACCTTCTTCATCACAGCCATGAACTCGCTGTTGATGTTCTGGAATCGAGAAGATTCAATGGGTAGGAGGTGCTTGATATCGGCATTGCCAGTAAAGACACCCTCCAGATAAACCCACTGGCGCTGAACATCGATCCACACATCAAAAAGGACGTGGACTCGGTTCAACTTGTCTTCCCACGACGAGGCCTCCTCCTCGAATTCCTTATAATAAGGCGAATGTTTCATCGCCTGAAGGGAGTTGAGGTTCTCGCTGCACTTAGCGAAAAGATCATCCCAGCCACGAATAAGACGACACTTGCTTTGATACGGGACGAGTTCCAGCTGGTAGCTGTTCCAAGTCTCTTTCACTTGCTTCAGGAACTCTTCCAAGGCCATCTCGCCCTGGGCTTGAGCAATGATATCCTTGACAATGACCTCTGTCGCAACTAGGTTCAAATCCCAGACATCTCCAAGGGTCATAGACACTGGCGAGTATCGTCGGCCGGGCTTGATCTCTTTCCAAATCTTTGTCCAGTGCCGATCTCTGATAGCCTCGGACTTCAGGTCGCCCAGGATACTATTTACCTTGAGGTATTGACGAAGGACGGTCTGGATGTGTTCGAAAGCGGCATACTGACGCATCCTGCTTGGCATGTCCTTGGTCATCTTGATGAGGCCGTCGATCGAAGACCGGATTTTCCTAGGCTGCACACTTCCCCAGAGCGTCTCACGGAGCTCATTCAGACTCTTCCAGATAGTTGACAAAGCCGCCCACACGGACTTGAAGTCCTGGACTTCCTCCAAGATGATCGGGAGAGAAGACTCGGGACTCGCTGGAAGGTCGAGAGCTTCTTTAGCTTTGGACACCATCTCAGTCTCCTCCTGCAGCTTGGTAATGCGGGCCTCGAAAGAACTGAGCGTGGCGGACGCGACTTCTGGCGCGATGGTGCCTGAGACAGGCTTCTCCTCGTTCCATTGGATGACAATCTCCGCAATTTTGTCTACCACGACCTTGTCTTCTGCAATGATCTTGGCTTTGAGGGCATCCGTCTGGTCCTGCACGATCTTTGCTTTCCTTGCTAGGATCTCATTGAGGGCTTCCCATTGCGAGTCCACCTGCTGGACATCAATCCAGTCGTTCGGTAAGGTGTACCTATTCCGGACAAGTGTCGACTGGCCTTGACGGAAAGTCTCGACTTCGGGGGCCCAAGCCTTGACTCTGCGCTTACAGCTCTGGACAATAGTTATGAACTGAACGGCTTGGGCAGTAGAGCTGGCCTCGAGGTTCTGTTGCTCCAGGTCTCTCCGGGCCTTCTCGATTTCGCCGTGCACTTCCCTCATGCGAGTACCCAGTCGTCCCGCAAATTTCATCAGTATCTCGTGCTGCCACTGGTCATACTTGGCGTTCACCTTCGCCTGCACTTGATCGTAGTCTATTGTGATATGGCCGAACGAGCGGCTCACCTCGCTAGTGTCAAAAGTCGCTCGTGACTTCCGAATTTCTTGTAGAAGCTGTAGCCATCTCGAAAGCTCGTCGCCCAGGATCTCATAGACCTGTTCCGACTGCAAGTCCCACAACGATTGGAATTGTAACCATTTGTCCACGTACTCGCTGATGTTGGTCAGTTTCTTCTCTATCGTCGTGTAGACCCGGCCCAGGACGTCGGTGCAGTCCGCAGGGAGTCCATTGAAACGAGCGTCTTCTTGCACAACAGTGCTCAAAGTCAAGGTCATTTGATATCTGGATGCCTTGATCTTTGGAAGGTTGCAGACAATGCCAATCCAGTCGTGCAATTGCAGGAACCAACTAGCCCTAGCAAACTCGAGAGGAGGATCCAGGTAGATGACCTGGTTTCGCATGGTGATTTCGTGAGTCAGGTGCTTCATGGTCGGTGCGTCGGATTTCAGGGGTTCGCCAGAGAGCGTCAGCTGCTTCCTTCGGATGGATTCGAGATGTTCTATAGGGGTGTCGTCCTCAAATGCCTCAATCCAGGCCGAGACGGCTCGGTGCAAACGGGTGAGTAGATTAAGTTTAATGCGCTCATTCATCCTCTCAACCCAGAAGCCGAGATTAACATACTGTTCCAAGTTCAGCTGATCGACAGCAGCTTGGATGGTCTGCAGGCGCGATTGAAATTCAGAGGCCTCATATGGACAGGTAGCGAGTTCCGCCAGCGCCTTCTGGACTGTGACATTAATGGCCGCGAGAGCAACGGTCTTGGACTGGAGCAGCGACGCTGCCGCGGCAAACTCTCGGACGAACAAGACGTGCTTGCTCTCAGTTCCTCGACCAATGGGATTCTCAAGGCCACCATTAGGGAGGAATGGCTTCTGGTACGATTCCCATGTGTTTACAAAAGTCTCCCACTTCAACGGAATACCCTTCGCAATGAGTACGTGCACGTCATTCTGGTAGCCGCTCAGCAAGATAGACACCTCTGACATCTCTGAGATTTGGCGCGTCGTCTGAGCGAAGGTCCTCACGCTCTCCATCAGACTCACGGCATACGGATAGACCCTCTTCGCCTCCTTTGCGACATTATTCACGGAGTGAGGCACATTGAAATTCTGCCAGCCAAGGTTTCGGGTTTCCTTGAACAGCGTGATGATCTGCGCGTCGAAGTTGACCGAGAGATCCAAGGCATTGTTGGCAGCGCGTACTCGGTTGATGTTGAAGAGACGACCAGATATCGAGATATGTCTCCGCTGCACGTCTTCGATCCAGGCCTTGTAGATGGCCTGGGTGTCGAGTTTCTTTCTAAACAGTTCACTCTCCGCCTCCAGCTTTTGTCCTTCGGTATGGAGAGACCAGTCCGAGCCTAGGATATCCTCGACTTTCTTCATGTAGCCGTCAAGTTGGCGCTCAATCTGGCGCGCCCATATGATGGCGCCGGACACGGGAGGAAGATCATGGAGCTGAGCCATGGCGTGGGCTTCAGAGTGCCCATACTGCTGCTTGAAACGTTCATGCAATGCCGCAATAGCCTGCTTCACATTCTCAATGAGCTGGTTCTGGTACTCGGCAATGGCGCCTCGGATCTTGGGACGGACGAATAGTGCGTTGAACTGCGAGAAGACGCGGAACATCTCGTTGGCGTTCTTCGCAGTCGCAAGACGGTCGCGTAACCTAGCGATGATGGAGTTTTCCACTCTGGAAGTGCGCTCATTGTACGTGTTTTCCGCCTTGACCCATCTCTGCGTCCCTTCTGGAGTCACGTCAAGCAAGTCGACGTTCTTCAGGGCCTCCCAGGCTTGCCGGACTTCCTCGACGGCGTCTACGTCGCCCATCTCCTCGACGAGGGCGACGCCATTGGTAGTCGGCTCATCAGCCAGGCCGCCGACGGCCGATTTCGGGCCGAGAACATTGACAATCGTCCGCTGCAACTGCTCGTGGTTGTCACGAAATGTGTCAATATACTTGAGCCGCGCCTGTAGTTCGTTGTGCTTCGGGTTGACTCGAACGAGAATAAACTTCTCATTCCGCCTACGCGTGGTGTCCCTTGCAATCTTGATGAACTCCTTGACGTGGTCGTCCCAGGACCTGAAAATACCATCCGTAGTCGCCATGATGTTCTTGAACTCCTTATAATCGAGGTCCACCAACTCCGAGCCGGGAAGGAGGCGGTGCACAACCTCTTCAAGATCCGCCGAGACAGCCTCAACGAGATGCAAAGTGCGGGCTATGGGGTAGTTGCTAAACCTCATCTTCTTGTTCATATGGTTGAAGATCTGGCCTATGGCATCTTGGACCTTTGGTAGCGAGGTTGCCGAGAGAAGTTCGTCAAGCGGGAAATCCCGCATAAGTTGATTATATTTCTGAACCATCTCCATCGCCTCCTTCAGGCCAGTATCGGCTGTGAAACTGACAGTGGCCTGGAATCGCTTCGCATGCTTGAGAATCTCTAAGGTCAACATGACGCCTTCGCTCCGCAGCTGAGCTTCGATGCTTTCAAGTGCGGATTCCATCGACAGCCAGAAGTTGATCTCCTGCGTGGCAGTCCTTGTTACGGGGTCGCGGGTGAGCTTGGTGATAGCTTGAATCGACTTGATCCAGCTATTTACTGTTGACTGAAGATTGTTCATGAATGTGCTATCAGAAAGAAGGCTCGAGGATATCATATCGGTCGAAGGTTTAGCGCTGCGAGCCTGCGCCTCTTCCAACGCTGCCTGGACGACAGGGTGAAAGGAAAGAGACAGTTCTGGGATCTCGACATTCTGTTGGAGATGAAGCAAGCTCAACTCAAGCTCCGTCATTCGTTTCTTGGTGATGGGTATACCGGTCTTCGCGTCTACATCCGCTCGACTCCTGGCGCCATTAACCGCCTGCGAAGTCTTCGTATTGGCATCGAAATACGGCGCCAGCGCATTGTGGACGATAGAATGAAGAATCTCAAAAGGAGACGCAGCAGGGCCCTGCTCTGCAACGAGACTACTGAGGGATCCGGCACCGGGCAACGTTTGAATTTGTATCTGCGAAGATAGGGGTAACGAAGGGTCTATCGCCTGGGGGCGTTTGAGGAGCGCGAGATAGGCTATTATGGTGGGCGAGGAAGTAATCTCAGGTGTGATCGTATATGTATATTTAAGAGATACTGGGGCAAATAGTTAGCATCACCAGCTCAGCGGTCATGTCCTGCCACAGCGACTGGGCTTACCAGTATCTACAGAACCATCAGGTATGTCGGCTGACGGCGAGGTCTCCTTCTGGATATACAGCGCGACCTGAGAATCGGATGCGAAACGAGTGCATCGTTGAAGAGTATCGGCATAGCTCGCCTTAGAAAGCAGGCTACCGGGACTTTCAAGATCTCTGCGCGTCGCTCCGAGGCCGACGGCGGCGACGGAAGCCAGATAGTCAATCACAAGGGTCGGGTCGATGTTGATGAAGGCGGAAGGGCTGTCGCCACCTGCGCCGGGACTCTGGGAGGTCAAAGGAGAAGGAGATGCCACGGCCTCCATCGTGGCTATCTATATTTGAAGGCGATGTGCGCTATGGAAGGATATATCGCATTCCTCAGAATACCAGCCAGGGGAGGAAACCCAAATATCAGGAGACCAATAATCCCGGTTCGACGGTACTGTACAGAGATCGAAAGGGGGGATCGAAAGGGGGGAGATCGAAAGTAATGAGCGTAGAATTTGCTAGGGGCGTGTCTTTCTCGTGCTCCTAGTCTAGTCGTCGTCTTCGACCCTAGCCTCAAGCGCCCGGCTTTTCTCGTCGTTGTCGATATGTAGTTTATCAAATTACCTTTTCGCGGTGTCGCAAGTAAATAGACAAAAGGAGAAGGATGCGTTTGCATGCACGACTAGCGTGTGTAGGATTGATCGAGTTAGTATTAGCATAAGCGATCTGGACCAGCATGGGGACCTGCTTGGGGGACATGCTAACTTACACCGCATCAATCAAATCGATAAGCCAATAATCCACATATTTTATTGGTTTTAGGTATGTACGCGTCCAGACCAGACAGTCAAACTGTCGCGACTTGCAGCTAAAGAAACCCGACCAAACATTGGAGACAAGTCACCGTTCCAAATCTGATTGGTTGGAATATTGGATAGATTGAGAAGATAAATAAGTACCTGGGTACCTAGCAGAAGAAAGCCATTAAGCAATCAAAGGCTGCCAGGGGTGATGTTCTTATCTATCTAGCTGCATAAGGACACGGCTCGGGAGGTATGCATATACCCCATCCTGCGTTGGAAAAGCCTTGCGTACCCATATGAACGGTCCGTGGATCTGATCAACGTACTCACACCACCGGGTCCGCACATCAAAGTGCCAGAATACTACGTACTACGTACACACGTACGTACATTCGAGCTGACCTCATGCCCAAATCGGGAACTCGCTAGCTGGCTTTAAGCTAAAAAGACGGCAGAAGCTGGACCCTGCTAGAATAATTAAATCTCAGTAAATGCTCCAGCTAGTAGAATATAGCAAAAGGCGCCAGACTCCCATCATGCCTTTTATCATTCAAATCAGTCAGACCTGCCAAACACCGAAAGCCCGCATCATCCTACGCCATCAATCTTTCCCAGTCATGACAGCCTCTAGACGCCTGATGCTAGTCCTCGATAAACCGAACCCGAACGCTGCGTAACTCGTATTTTGTTTGACCGGAAAATGCAGTGACCATGTCTCCTCCCTCCCCTCAGCGGCTCGTGCTGCTCGCCTCACCATTATTCTCCTGCTCGTCCACATCGTTGAGTCGCTCCCGCTGTACCATAACTCGCTCATTGCAGATGTCGATGAACATCTCGAATTTCCTAATTATCTTCTCTTTCTCGCGAAGCTTCGCCTTCAAATCATCGATCTCTTTCTTACTATCTTCTTTGACCTTGTCTAATTCCTCCTTGGCCCGGGCAAGCTCCCGCCGGAGATCTGACCTGATGCGTTCCTCAGCAGTGGGTGCCGGCTTACTATATATCGCCGGTCTTTGCTCGGCAATCCCCGCCTCGACCTTGGACGGGTTCCGAGTAATAGCGGCACGCGCATTATAAATATCTCTAGGTAGCAAGGGTACGTGCGGATTCTGTGATTGCAGGATCTCCAAAGTCTGAGAAACACCGATTCCTGGGTACCGGCAGCTCCGGGACTCACAACAAATTTTTTTTTTTTTCAAATATATGACTGACCGTTCTCCTTCAGTTGCTTCACCGCAGCCACCATTTTACTGTCCAACTTCCGCGCTGCCGGGTGGAGGAGGGGGCTCTCGCTGGGGCCATGGTTATGTTGGAGGTGCACCTGGTCGGGACGGTAGCGAATTGTCCACTGCGTCCTCTGCTCGATAGCGAAGAAGCCGAACTGGCAATTGCACTTGCGCGATGACGTCTTTCGCTTCCTCTGCTCGGGACTGACTCGGCTCGGCGGTTTCCCAGCACGATCGCATACGAATAGGACCTTCTTCAGGCCAGGAACTGTCTTCTTCGATCGCCCAATCACTACGGCATACCCCACCGATGTGCAGTACTCAAGCACATGTTTGTGGACCGCATCAAGGCTAGGAAAACTGCCCCCTTCCGGAGGAGCAGACATCATATTTCCCATCGGCGAGCGCGGCACAAAAGGCGTACCGTCAATAAGCTTTGGGCCTATATGACTCGCCTCCTCTGGCGAGTCGGTCTGGCTATCAACCTCCATGTCATCTTCGTGTTGGGTTTCCTGCTGCTTAACGGCGGGTTCATGCTGGGCAGGCGAAGCTTGATGCTGCGGTTGAGGAGTCGGTTGAGGCTGCAATTGTGGAGGCTGCTGGTGGACTTGGGCAGACGGTTGAGAATGGGTCTGTTGGTGGGCCTGCTGGTGTGCTTGCGGGTGTGCTTGCGGGTGTGCTTGCGGGTGAGCCTGCTGGTGCGCTTGCGAGTGTGCTCGCTGGTCTGTTTGCGGCCGAGCCTGCGGATGCTGCGGCGGAGTGTGCGGCAGTAAATTGCTGTCATTCGGTCGAACTTGCTGTTGCTGCTGTTGTTGGACCGGTTGCACAGGCTGGGGTTGAATTGTTTGAACCTGCTGAACCTGCTGTTGTATCGACTGCGCCTGTGGTAGCTGTTGGGCCTGTTGGACTGGGTGGGACATCTGCTGTGGCACTTGTTGCGGCACCGATTGAGGGACGGGTTGAGGAACGGGCTGGTTCATTGCCTGCTGGAGATATGCCACAGGAGGGACCCCCTGTTGTTGCAGTTGGCGTTGTTGACCGCCGCGTTGGTGGTGTGGTGGTTGCGGCTGCTGCTGCTGTTGCTGCTGTTGTTGTTGTTGCTGCTGCTGCCGCGCCGCTTGGACTGCAGCATGGGCGTGCTGAGCATGTTGAGCATGTTGAGCATGTTGAGCATGTTGAGCATGCTGCGGGTGCTGCGGGTGCTGTGTATGCTGGGCATGCTGGGTATGCTGAACGTGTTGGGCAGCCTGCACCGGAGCGTGTCTCTGGTTGCTACCTGGTAAGTTGGGGATGTTGGTGACGGTAGGTACAGGCGACGGCGTCGTGCTCGAGAAGAGATGGTGAGGATACGGCGCCTGGGGAGGCTGCTGCGGAGTATACTGCTGAGGTTGGTACGGAGATTGTTGCTGTTGCGGCGTCGAGGAGGGTTTAGGCGGTGTCGAGGCGTGCGAGGGAGGGAATCCGCGTCGAAGATTATTGATTTGGGGGAAGGTTAGGCCCGGATGTGTGTGGGAATTGGACCCAGTCTGACCTAAGGTCGGCATGATCAAAAGGAAGAGAAAGAAAAGATTAAAACTTTAAAAACGACCGAAGAACAGCGAGGGAAAGAACCGGACGTGCTGGTTAAGTTAGTACAATACAATAATAGTCCAGAATCGATAACGACCCTGGACTGGGCAGATAGGTAAGTTTCGTCGTTGATGCCAATGAGATCAGACGTCGTAGTAGAAGTAGTAGCAGCAGTAGATGTAGTGGACGTGGATGTACGTGGATGTGGTGGGTTGGCGGGTGTGGAAATATCATACTCTATAGACGAACAATTGCCAACGCCGGACTACATACATACACTTGGGTGGTGAGGGAGGGGACACGGGGGTGGGCTGAGGAAGTGTGCATGTGGTGGGTGGGAGGTCGAGAAAAAAGAGCGGAAGGGAGGAAGACAGGCAAGGGCCTCAGGCTTACCTAGTAGGAGGTAGGGATCGCTCAGTCGGACGCTGCGGGATTGTGGGAAAATCTTACTGGGCAGTCCGTTGGTCTTTGGAGTCAAAACCAACCCAAAAAAAGCATACCAGCTGTATCTACAGGGATGTTGATGCCCGGTGGCCCTGTGGTCTTAAGTCTTAGCCGGGACCCGGGTCCTGCCATCCATGTCTGCTTGTCACTTGCCAGCTAGAGCCAACTAACCTCCGAAACGTATCTAGATAGACAGGTACTTTTTGAACTGTCATCAGGCGGTCTAACGTGTCCTACTATGCATGTACATCCCTATGCACATATCTGTATATCAAATATTATCATCTACTATATACGTGTATCTACCTAGGTACACAGGTAGGCGGGCGAATTGGGCGTGGTGGAGGCAATCATCCGCTTTCCCTTTATCCTCGAAAGGTAGTAGTAAGTCAAATCAATTGTGCCCAGTGTCCCATGTGCAGCCTCTCCTTCATCTTCATTCTTGCGAAGTTATAAAAGGTCGTATTTTGTGTCAGGTATACAAGTTATACCATACAACCCATAGCCCAAGAGTCTTATGGCCGATCCAACACATCTCCTGGCGTTCCACTTCCCGAAAAGGGCAAGCCACTATGCTGTTTCTGTTTAGCAGCTTGAGGACCGCATCTAATAATAGAGTTAGGGTAACTTTTTGAATCCCAAAAGGCCCCAGGCAGTTGGTTGTTTACCTAGCTGAGGTATAACCGTAGACGCGCCTTTCTAGGGAAGCTCCAATACCATACCAAACAGGATCGACCCCTGTGGAGGACCAAGTAAAACAGAAGGCGTACACAGTGAGTTACATGGAGTGTATTATTAGCTAGCACCCGAGCCGTTTCTGACAGACATGCAATGCCGATCAAGCTGGGGAATAAATCCAACCTCGCCTCTTCTTTCCCACGGCCTGCCTGCCTGCCAGCCCGTACGAACAACGCCTAAATACGCCAACAGACTAGTTAGCACTCGTAAGCTTTCTGGATTCGACGGGGGCGAGTGCAGAGTACGGTTAGACGAGGGAAAGTGATGCAGTAATTCCAGCCATCTGTGTCGAGCGTGCAAAAGGATATATGTAGCCCGTTGGGACATATTAATCATCAGAAGCCCCCCCTCCCCCCCCCCCCCTCTCTTAAACATTGAAGCTCTCTGGGCCTCGCTCACTCGTACGCATAGACGCGCAGAGAGCATCGGGACCCCAAACGCACGAAGCACGTGCACCTACTCGCTAACGGCTGGGTGTCGGACTTACAAGAATACCTACATATGGATGCGTCGGGTATGTATGTGTACAAGACCCTGGGCACACATCATTGATGTTATTAAGGTGGTAGCACGCAGATGTATGTTTTGATTTGGTGCAGCTCTGCGTTATCACAGGCCTCTTCCTATTCGGGGGTAAACCTGGCATTTGCAGGCGTGCAGAGGCTGATGCAAGACCTTCTTCCGCAACACAAGACTTTCGACGTAGATAATGCATGAAAGCTGCAGCGAGAACGGTTTAGGGTAGCTACGTATATCCATATAGGCCGCCACGCCTTTTCTCTTCCACACCTACTATGCCTTCATGTAGGCAGGCGTCCCTCCAACCCAGTCTTTTCCTTTCATCTAATGGTCCGTGAGGTAGTTGCCTTAAGCAACTATCGTTTATTTTACCTTCAATTTCAACCTTTTAGTCTAACGCTCAAGGTTGGGACGAAGAGCGGTGGTCGAGTTCAGCGATAGAGCATCGCTGCTTCCATCTTTATACACTTCAATGCTCGGTTCCATCCGAGTCGGCCAAGAGGTTCTCTCGCAAATCAAGAAGTGAATCTTCCGCCACTCGATCTTTCTCCGACACTCGACCTTGGAAAGGTCTACCGGATTATCACATACATAAGTCTCATCTCTTCTAATTTCTTGATTGTCGAGCCTTGTGCAACAGAAATGAGACCTGTAGGTGCCTACCTCTCTAGTCCAAGGTACTACTAGGTAGGCAATATCAACAACAGGTGAAGTTTCATGATGGATTTTTGAGCTGATATCACAGCATTATTATCTCATTCGTTCTTTTCCCACTCTCATATATTTCGTCTTGTCATCTAGGTTCTTCAGATTATCTTCAACTTCGCGCCTCTTCCCTCCTTGATATCTGACAGCCAGGTATCCTGGTGATGGGAATACCGGTCCACCTGCTTGTTTCTTGGGAGGCCGGGCTACTCCTTCTACCTTGCATCGTCGTTCATATAGCTTGCCTACCACACACCAGTTTGCGTTGTACTTGGACGCCGCGCATCGAAGATGACTAGGTACGAGAGCAAGAAGAGGATGTTGGATTGGCAGCGCACCCAAAGACTTGGTCGCAGAAGGGTCGGCAAAGCGACAAAGGACCCTGTTGCTCGATCCAAGCTCCTCGAAGAGGCCCGGCTGCCTGTTTCATCACTAGGCTCTCCTTCGCTGCATTCTTCCGCCGGTGATACAGGCACAAGCGAGAATATCAGGCCTATCCAGCTTCCGTCGTTCCTCTTGAGCACGCCGGACTCCGGGTCGCAGGCGCTCACCAGCAAACCAGGCTATTCATTCTTTTCGTTCCCTCCAGAGATACGGGACATGATTTACCAGTACGCCGTGCAATATCCGACCTGTCTAGACTTGTTCGCCTCTTACTACAACCAGAAGGAAAAGAGATCGAGATTTGCCTGCAGCAGTACGAAGGTCGAACTTCACACGCCTACGGTACTGCTCCTCTGTAAACAGATTACACGAGAGGCCTTGACCATTCTACGTTCTCAGTCTTTCGTCATAGATCGTATACCTCCTTTCATCCACGGCTACCCTCTACCCTTGCCCATCACCGATTTCATCAGTATACGGACACTGCAGAATATTCGATTCTTCGAGTTCAAGGTGGCCGTCGGGGAGGGGAACTATGGCAGTGCTCACGTCTGGCGCCGCGTACTCGAAAATGTGCTCGATGCGTGGGCTCAAAAGAACTCCGTCGTTCGTCTCGGGGTCATGATCAAGCTCTGCAATCTTGCGGCGGAGGGCCTTTGGTGGTTGGAACTGCAAGAATACGAAATCCTGGTGGATAAGGTCAGAATATTCTTGTTCACAGTGAGCTCGTCTGTTCCGTCAAGTATACGAGGCTAATGCGCTACCAGATCAATAACTTCGAATTCAGACATGCTGCGAAACCAGGTACCGTACAGTACGAGCACTGGATCCTGGACGTTTACTATGCGTACCGGACCGGTTACAGAAGTGAGTCTCTCAGCGTCCCTTTCCAAATTATCCGGGGCCCGACGGGTCAGATTGCTAAAATGTTACAGATCCTTTGATCCGCATGCACCCGGACAAATACATATGGCAAGGGAGCCCAATGGAATACGTCTAAGTGGATAGCAATACCGATTGGCACACGTCCCGGCTGCTAGGTGGCTGGAAGTCAGGTTCGAGCGATGGGATCCAGGGTAGGACGCCTGGGAGGGCGGTAGCTACTTGATCTCGCGCGTCTCGGAATGGAAGAGACAAACTAAGTGGGATATACCCAGGAAGAGCAATCATGGAGTATTTAAGCGATTTCTCACTCATACTTGGGACGGGTGGAATGTAATTCGTCTTTACAGAAATGATAACTCGATTTTAAAGTCACCCTCCGCATGTGGCTCATATTGCCCACCTGATAAAGGACGTATGGGGGCCGTAAGGCAGTGAACCGAATCCTGCCTACCCTATACCGCGTTCACTCCTCGAGATTACGCGGCATCGCCGTTGCATCTTTGCCGCAGACCGATTTCCAAACGCGGGCCGCATTCACCACCCCAAGCAAGTTTCCTCGGTTAAAGCCGCGCTTCGCAGGTTGTCACTGGACCGGAGTAGGAGTGGAAGGTGTATCGAAGCCATGGCTTGGCTTGTTGGCGCCGTCCAGTACGTAGGGGGATTTAGCTTATGGAAGTCATGAGCTACCCAGTCACCAACTACATACCTACGAAGTTAGCTAAGGTCCGGGCGAGGCCGGATAAGGCAACGATTTTCATGCTCGGCGGCTTACCATTTGCCTCGTCGTTACGGTAGGACGAGTGGGACATCGAGAGATAGAGAGCTGCGAACGGGAAATGTATCAGCGAGCGGATGGGGCGAGGGAAAAAGAAAGAAGAGGAGCAGGAGAAAAGGGTGCGAGAGAGAGAAAATATTTATCATCGGGGCTACGGACCCCGTTTATAGATTTATCTCTATGGCATTCGATCAATGCTAGCCGCCGTCCGAAAAATTTGCCTCCGGTTATATATCTCTCTATGCACCCAATGGTATCTATCGCAGGCAACTACCTCATTTATATGTCATTAAAACCACCCAAAGTCGCTCACAGAGACCGCGAACTGAAACAGAGATGCCGCCCCCTTTTCCCCCGGTATATATAGAAAAAAACAGACGATTGCCCACCGAAGTTCGCAGATAAAAAGCGACCCAAGTCCTTAATTTAACTTAGAGGCCATCTACCAGCACGCGCCGGATAACAAGGGGTTAGGTTAGCTACTCTTGCGACTTTATCCCGGAATGGTCAAGACTCCTCCTTCTTCCTCTTCTTGTTCGGCCTCCGCGTGGCATCGTTGTCGCCGCCGCCGACGAAGTGGCCCTTCTCCAGCTGGTGCTGGCGCAGGTTGTCCGGGCGGTTCTTGTAGGCGCTCGTACAGCCGGGGAAGGGGCATCGGTAGATGACAGGCGGGGCCGTTGAGTGCTGCAGCCTCTTGTGCTTCGCCATCGAGCCCTTGAACCATTGCGGGGCGCCCTTCGGCCGGTAGCCGCACTCCTCGCAGCACTCGTCGGCCTCCACTTTCGAGGATTTCGGGTTCGTCGTCACCGTGGGCTTTCCCGCTGGTGACGATGACGGCGGGTCGGCGGCGGCGCCGACCTGGCTCAGGGGTGTTATTGCTTCCGGTTTCGTGGTCGGGGGGCGATCAGATGGCGGGATCGAGCTCGTTGTGTAGGATCCACCCGCCGGCGAAGTGTGCGGCTGCGAGGTCGTCACCTGCATCGGAGGGATATGGGCACTAGAGTCGATGTGATGGAGCTGCGAAGGATCTACCGTAGGATCGATGTCTTCAGAAATCGTAGCGTCTCCAGTGTCACTTTGAGGGCGGGGACCCTCGACTTCTATTGACCCAAGAAAATCGGGCCCCATGCCCTCCGACTCGCCGAATGTCTGACCAAGCGTCTCAAGAAATTCATCTTGTAGAAATGACATGCCGGCTAGTGATGGTGGTGCTGCTTCCTCGCCCCTCTGTGGAGGATGGCTAGCGAGGCTCTGAACAAGGGATTCGATAAGCGACAGTCCCAAGATATGATATTTAGCTCTGGGACTGAAACCCTGCTGAGGATATATTGGGTCGCAGAGGCTTCGAACTTGCGGTATGAATTCGCTAAATAGATGGGTAGAGTCCATCATCGAGTTCTGTGAGGTATAATTATTAGTCACCCCCGTTACTGCGAGACAGGTACATGTGCACGAGTGTACTCTAGCGGCTCAGGATCCCTTCTTTAAATAAGCTTCGGCTACGAGGTAACTGTCCAAGTCACGGGGGAAGATGCCTCTGAAGGAAAATGCCAACTTACCTTGCCAGCCTGTAGAATTTCAAGCTCTAGTCGCCGTACAGTTGTTACTGCATTGTTCTTGACCCTCTGACCAATGACGGAAAGGTAAGATAGTAGATCTGCTGAGTCGCGGAAATTTTGACTGAGGACCTGGAGGATGTAGTTGGCGGTGACCGCGAATGCGTCAGTGTGTAACGCGTCGTGGCGCATCTCAGCCATGTGCGTAGACCAGAGCGTCGATGGGACAACTTCTGCTGACCCTTGTCCACCACCGTTGACTACCGCGCTTTCAAGCTCTGGCGCCCCTTAGCATGATATTTGTGTGGATTAATGACGGAACAAGATGTAGCTCACCATCCAAAAAGTCTTGTGCCACAACGACGAGAGGATCAACCCCTATAGAGGGCCGAGAGTTCATATGGCACTCGGGTTCTTTGCCCTTCGAATTCAGATATCGACTCGGAGAAACGCCTGTTCGCTGCTGAGACTGATCCTCTGACATTGGTTGCCAGATCGTACTGACGAGCTGATAATAAACCTCAGAACAGGCGGGATGGACAAAGTCGCTGTATGTTAGAGCTTGCTTGAACAGACTGTTACATCGAGTCGCCATGTCGTCTTCGTGGATTACAAGAGCAAAAGCATACATGGTGTGGACGAAGCAGAGGTAGTCAAGCGGGTCATGAGGATTTTTGCCGTGGAGCATCTGTCTTAGGCTTGACAGACCTCTGCGAAATACAGTCAATGCGGACTCGGCTTGAAATTGCTTAGCCAGCGCATTATCTGGAATTTGGGCTGCTTTTGCTAAGGAGGAGGAAACGTGCTCCTGGAGAGCACTCCAGGCCGATTCCACGAGCGTTCGGGTAGTTGAACTAGAGGCTGGGCCATCCGGCGGAACGGCTATAAGGCCCTGGTCGGCATCAGTGAAGACGACGTTGATCGAAGTGCCTAGAGATAGAGTTGTGTCTACCGAAGACATCCAAGAGTAGTTGTCCTTAGGTTCGAAAGAGAACAAGAGTGGATCAGATAGGCCGCGCGGTATAGCTGGGGATATACAAGGGTAATCACCGGGCAATTCAGGTAGCGGGTTGAGTGCGCAGTCGTCTAGGCCTCGGGAACAGCGCTCCGTGTCTTTTGGATTGACGTAGGTGCATTCTGGTTGGGGCGGCACTGGATAGCCTATTGGGCTGAAGGGGCTTGTAGGTGATGTCAACGCCGTGTCTACACTAGAAAACATCGTATAATTTCCAGTGCAACCCGAGCTCGTACTCCAAGGGGTGACAGGGGATATGCCCTGAGAACTCCTCGTCGACCGGACCGATGAACTCGGCGACAAGTACTTAGCCCGGGGGACGTTCCTATAACGATCCATATGCGTATCGAGCGCCAGCAATGGCCGAGCGCTCCCGATGCTCGGGCGTTTTTGCCCCGGAGGCATGGGAGAGCCGCCCCCTCTACTCGGCAGTCCTTCGTGGGGTGCGAACGAGTCCGTAGGTGAAGAGAAGGTCGGATTTGAAACAGAGCTGAAGATGTTCGAGGACTCGGAATCAGATGCGGCCTGTGGTTCGTAGTTCACAGAATCAAGTTGAGCTGCAGGCATCATAGGCCGTGAGTCCAGCTCGAGGATCTCTCTGCCATTGAGTTCTATCTGAGGCCGTTCCTGCTGTTCGGACTGTGGTTGAGTATAAACCCCTAGCGACTCATAAGGTGGTGGCATCGCAAGATCGTCTTCGTCGGCACTACGGGATTCCCCTTTGCGAGACCTATGGCCAATACTTGCGAAGAAAAGCTTTGCCCTGTTAATAATGCGTCTTCTCTTGGTAGGGTGGCCTAGGCAACAACGGCATTTCCTATCGTTGAACTTTTCGACTTTCATGCATTCATAACACACATATTCGCCCGTGGAGAGATGCTGGCATTTCACCAAATGTCGGAGCATGGACTCGTGATCTTCGAATCGCTCGCCACAACGTAAAAGAGGACAGCAGAGCCGTTGGCTCGCAGCCATACGAACTGATCTGTTTCGCTTGACAGCAGCCCATATTATAAACCGCTGCCGACTGCAGTCCTCTATCGAGGCTTCCCGAGACCTGAGCTAGTCAGCATCTACAATTTCGAACGACTTCCTCGCGGCGCCTTACGCGCAAGACAGATATGGCTGCGACGTCGATTCGGATGAGAGGCTAGTTTGCGAGTGCCGTCGTAGGAAGCGTCGCCCTTCGGCGGGGCTTCCCTCGCGCGGGCCGATGTCGAGTTCGGAGTCGACTAGCTCAGCTACACCCGGCGCCGGTTCCGAAGTGGCAAGACCCTTTTTCAAATCCATTTCTAGAGCAGTCATTGGAAGTAGAGATTGGGATCTGAATAGAGATAGGTTTACGGGATGGCCCAGGTCGCCACCGATCCATATCTTTTATTTCGGAAGCCTCAGAAATGTCTACCTTGAAGGTGACGATGTAGGACTTCAGGATCCAGACAGGGTACAATACTTGTATCCTAGGACCTGCGGCTGCGACCGCGAACCAGGCGGATTCCGGCCAGTAGGACGTGGGTTCCCTCACAGATACAGGCATGCACCTACAGGTAGCGCGTTTAACTGGCCACACACGGCGCACAGAGATCAAATGCATGGTAGGGAGGGTCTGGGTGAGTTGGGGTCTAAAAGCCGGTTCGGTGAGGCACCATAGGCAACAAGGCAGACTTTGCTTATCAAATCCTGCCTCGTCTGCCAGCTGGATAGGAGAGCAGCTTGCTGACTGCAGGACTCGGGGCCTGCCCAATGAAAAGCCGACAGCTGCGGAAACGACACCAACCGCAAAAAGTCGGAACTCGACGCCGACTCAAAATCACCCGCGGAAGTTTGAGTCCTTCGGCGTCCCCTCCTCGGTCTTCGACGCATTGTATGGGAGCAGGACTTGGGGAATTTCCAATCTCGTAAACCAAGTCCGGATTTGCAGCCATCATGTCGGCGATATGACCGCAAAACAGCACTTACCGGAGAGTCTGGTGTCGGCTTGCATGGTAGGGAGAAAATCACGCTCCCAATTGGCAAAAAGAAGGAGCTCCAGGAATGTCCATGAGAAACGGAGGGCGACGGGGTGCCCTTTTGTAAAGAGACCACAGATCTTCATTCAGCTCTGACCGACACCGTTGAACAATGGTTCAATGATCGCACTCAAGGATTGTTAAAAATAGCAACACAATCTTCTTTCACAATCGAAGACAGAGTCGCAAAGCGACTGCCGTTGGTTCATTGGACGCGCTTGTACTGTTGATATCCCCGTGGCTGGGTATCGACGAGACATCGTTTCCTGCATGGAATGCTACGGGCAACTTGGGTAGACGCGTAGATACGGTGGGGGGTTCGGGAGACCTATGCTTGGCACACAGAGAGACAGCCCGAATGAGGGGCATGCGGGACCAAAGGCAGGGAGACAGGGCTGCCGGGTAATCCACCCTGTGTAACCGTAGGACTTCTGAAGTTCTGAGGGGAAGATATTAGCCGCTGATGGCGAAAGGTACTTGGGAAGGACCCTGAATTTTGGAGGATTCCTTGTTGTATCCACTCCCCAGCCTTGCTAGGCGGGCGGTCCTTATCTGAGTATTGATAATCCTAGATCGGAGCTGTCAAGCCCGTGTATTTCAGACAAACATCTGGCCAGATTCGCACCTCTTAGGCAGTATCCTCAATAACGACTTCTTATCTTGTCTGTTTACGTATGCCGTCTCTGGTAAAAAGGAATTGTTTCTGGTGATGGACTGAAGTCCACGTTGACGTGCTAACTACCATGCCAAGCCCGAAACGAATGTGAAGCAAATCCAGCTGCCCAGACCGCCAAGTCGATGAGCCCCCCAGGTGACGCCAGTAGCGTCAAATCAAGGATTCTTAATTCATAGGTAAATTCTTATCGAACAGACAATTGTGCCCCCCTTCTTCTGAGAGGCGCACCCCCCTTATCAAACAACCCCCACCCCACATGGCTGCAACAGTTTCAAAGCCAAGCTAACGTTAGATGCCCTTACTGGTCAGACTTTTCTGTATACTAAGCACAGGCTGACGACTTCATAGGAGTAGCTCGCCAACCCCGCCTGACCTCTGCTTCTCACCTCACTATGGCTTTGCGGGCTTCCCGTCATCCATAACGTAGGTGCTTACGTAGCACCACATACATTGTTGGCAGGTCTACACTGGCTTCCTGGCCTGGCAATGCCGCGAATCGTGCGTTGTTGCTTGCCGCATTGAGCGCGGTCGTGGTGGGGCTGTGGCTTCATCTTATGTTTCAAGTTGGCTTAGAGAGAGTCGAGGCGCTATAACACATATCCCGCGCGCGTCTTCTCTCGACCGATGTTAGTAATCGATAGACTGATGACGTGAGCCGGTTCGGAACTTGCGCGTACGAGGCACTGCTTTAGGTATAGTAAATACATATTTTTCTGCGCATCCGGTAGGTAGTTCTGGAGCATTCTCCACAGCCTCCTCCTCCCCCACAAGCGTCGATCTGCTCGAATCAATTCTTACGTAGCCGGCGTTTCAAGAAACGCAGAGTAGTGCTCAGTGTTCACAAAGTGCTGGAGCCACACTGTTTCAAGTGGTAAGAGTCGTGACTCGATTGGCTTTGACTACTGCACCTCACCGCGCGGCGCGATGCAGAGGTGGATTCCACCGTCGGTTCCGGTTATGGAGCAAAAAGTGTGGTTGGCAGGATTTGCTTCGGCACCCGTTATACTCTCTCGCCCACTCCGAGCTTCCCGGGGCGTTCTAAAGTATGCTGGTCTATATGTATGCAGTTATTTTGGGATTTTAAGGGGATCGACCGGATGATCGCCGAAGGCGGGATAAGGGATTTCAAAAAAATAGCCAGGGTTGAGTGCCGATACCCAGAAAGATAAATACTCTCCTGTGATAAGGACGGAGCATCTCAGACTTGTCGTCCCAGATGGTAGTCCAAGCTTTTTTGCAGCATAATCCCAGCAATCAGTCTGTCAGTCAAGTCTAGACCGGCACCCCAAGTCGAGTTGTCACAGTTTGAGTCGTTCATGTGGTCGAGGCACACGATCCACAGTCCAGTCACAACATTAAAACTAGACAAAACCCCTCCCTTCCCCCGCGAACGGCCTCCTTCCTCACGAGCGGCGCAGCCAAGTTGACGACATCGGGTGTCCCCCAGGTAGTATTAATTAAGAACAGCCCGGGCTGCCGGGACTTCAGATGGCATCCGGTTCGCTCGTGGCTGTGTGCTGGACGCCCGTCCCCGGAATCCTATTCGCCTGTGAACCCTTTCTTATCAGATAACCGAAAGACTATCGACTGGAAAAGCAACCCATATCGCATCGCCATATCGTCGGATCGGCCGCCCGAGGGATCGGCATGCGCGTGTGTGTGCTGCAGCAGCAGTGTGGTTCATTTGTCACATATTCCGCGCATCTTGTATCGAGTAGGGCCCGTCGCACCTTATAAGGACACGGAAGGGCTCACCTTGCCTGATCCCATCCGTTGACGTCTATTTTCCTCCCTTATCAACTTCTGTCGTCATAATTGCTTCCCCACTTCAAATTTTCCTTGACGATATAGCAAAGACGTCGCCGGCCCGGTAGCCAGGTAATAGTCCCATTTAAAGGGAGCACTATCTCGACAAAAAAATTTTTTAGGGTCTAGATTGCGCCAGATTAAAACCCTCGTCGAAAGATTCAGTCGAAATTTATTAGGGGTCATTAAGCGAACGTCAAATCCGTCGGGTCGGTAGTAATTACGACACTCCCGGGAACCCCATACAAGCTTAGGTAGTGCGCTGTGCTGCCTACCAAAGCGACACTCCTGCAAAGAAAAGAGAGAGAAAAAAAGCCTGACAGCTCTCAAAGCTACCTCAATCGGCCGGCTGGCCACTGGAAACGTAAAGATGGCCCACGTGGACTTCATGCCGCGACAACTCTACAATACGACCATGGCGGACAAATTCAACGTCGTGCCCGGCCTAAAGACCAGCACTGGTAAGTCCATAGAATCTCAGTTTCTCTCCGCGCTTTCCCGTTTCATTAAGTTCTACCTTATCCTGGCGAGAAAGCTTGTTTGATTTCCGCTGCGTTTCCATATTACATGGTTTGTATATGGTTGCATCGTCCCACTTGGCATTATACATCAATACAATTTAAATGGTAGCATTGGGTTCATGAAGGGGGGTTGGCGTGGGGAAGTCGCATCAAGCTTCCATCACGAGATCCTTGGTAGTGCACAAGCGTGTCTCGGGGCATCGCGCCCTTCTTAACCCGCTGCCGCATCCGTTGAAGCTTCCAAATCGGACCGTCAAGGCTGATCAGCAACCTAACCGACAGTGTTCTTCACTTTCCTGAGGGCAAACCTGGTCGTCAACCCTTCGCCAATGTCGACCCCTTACCTGCGACCGGCTTCGTCGCGGACGATGCCGCCGCCGTCGCCGTCGCTGCTGGTGACTATGGAACCTCCCAGCGGCCCGGTGCCGGATGATTTGCCACCTCTCTCCGTCAGCATCCTCGACGGCAAGTCTGACAAGGTCGATGCACTTAAGCTGGTCGCCGACTCGATAGCTCAGCAGCGGCAGTCCGCATCGCGTCACATGGTATTTCATCCGTACCTACTAGCTATCCTGGCGCTTGCTCTCGGGATCGCCTACGAGATCTCCTGGCGTATAAAGCGCGACCTCGGGATGGCGCTCATGCTCCACGCGGGGGTTATCATGACGTATCTCCTCGCGATCCGTTATTTCACGGGGAGATATGTCCAAGTGGCCGAGAGCGTGAAGTGGTCTTGGATGCTGTCGGGGGACCGAGAGGAGGACACGGTGATCGGCGTGAGGTTCGGCTCGGACCTGATCGGGGCTCTGGTTCTGAGACTCGAGCCAAATCCCAGCAATCTAGGCAAGAAGCGGGCGCGGCAGTCCCTGCTTAGGGGCGGGAGAGGCGTGATCCGTGCGTGGACCGTGAAGCTGAAGTATCGGCATAAGGGGGTCGGAACCGATCTACTGCACGAAGCCGTGAGGGTGACGAGGGAGAGGTGCGGAAAGGACGCCGAGGTCGGGTTTGCTAAGGAGCACGCCAACAGCACCATGGTGTTGCCGGAGGTCTTCAACGGACAGTTCAGAAAGAACGAGCAGAGGGCGGCGAAAGCCCTGGAGGACGTCGTGAGCGAGTGGGAGGGGAGCAGGCGGAGGCGGAAATTTTAACCATCGCCAGATGCCGGTCGTTTTTATGTTATTGCTTAGGATAGCTCTTGCGGATACCCAGTCGTTTCTGATCATCTTCATCACAAGCAAGCCATAACGGTCTCTGACAGAAAACAGATCACATTGGTATCCGCGCAGTGTCGTGATCTCGTAAATACCCTCCCATAACCTAGGTGCCCTTTCAATGGCTTACATTGAATTTCGCATGTTTGAGGTCTGACCAATTACCATGTAACTTCTGAGCCGATCCATGCTCCTGAAGCCACTCAGACATATGTAGACTCATTTATAATAGAGACAGAAGTGACCTTCACTGGTTGGCGCCGCTGGGGCGATTGGCACGATTGACACGACTGGTCTGGCCGTTGGTGTCATCGAAGCCGTAGATAGGGCGGCCAAGTCGTCTCAACGAGAACAGGACCTGTCTCACGTCAGCAATGGCGTTCACTCACGGAAGTACCAGTTTTCACTGACGTCGTTGATAGTGACGGTCTTCGCCCGGCGGAATTCTGTGTAGATCACACAGTCTCTCAAGATCTGTGACGAAGTCAGTATATCACCCAGCCGGGCAGTCCAAACCAAACATACCAGTTCGAGGCGAGCCTTCAAGACGCTACGGACCTCGTCGTAGATGTTGCCCGAAATTCGCTTAACTCCTCCACGTCTGGCGAGGCGTCTAAATCCATGTCAGTCTTTAGTTCTAGGAGATGGAAGGCACATTTGCCGTATATATAGTGTAAGGAAGTGAGGTGAGATGTGACCCAAAGTGAGGTAGGCGGGATATACCTGATTGCCGGTTTGGCTAAATAGTGGGTTTCATCGTTAGCGGTTGAACTCCATCTCCAGGGGCATGGGTATCATCATTAGTGATAACGTAATAGACATACTGATGCCGTTAATGTTGTCTCGTAGGATTTTGCTAAATGGACACGAAGTTAGTACATGGCTGTAAGTATGATTCGTTTAAATCGCATGTAGCTGACGAACCGATGTCTCTTGGCCCCCTGCATAAAATGACCGTGTCAGCAAAACGCCGCTTTCGCAGAAGCATAAAATGGCTTTTCGCGCCAGAAGCGCATCTTAAAGTGTTAAACCTACCTGCTTGCCACCAAGGCCCTTCCCGGCAGGAGCTCTGCCTATCGATTTGCCCGACGGCATGACGTGCGCAGGCAAACTTTGTCCAAAAGTCCAAAGATGACGCAAGGGGATAGATACAGTGCACTGGCAAAGAATACTTATGTCTGCCCGCCAAAAAGGGTCGAGTGAGTTTTCGAGGTTATAACCTGGTCGTGATTTATCGAAGAAGCGGTTCGGGACGGGAAGCGGTTAGTCTAACGGAGCTGCTCAATCCTACAATAACGTTGCGAGAAGGTGGCAAGAAAGTGGGGAGAAACGGGCGCTTGATGGTGGAATTGGAAGGAGCCGCGTAACAACTGGTTGGGGGTGTGGAGAAGGTGGGCCGCCGAGGCACGTGACTTGCTTTGGCCACTTTCTTCCAAGGTATTTGCGATACTGTAACTATATGCAGTGTCCGCTTCGATGCAATGCAAATTGTGCATTGACCTCGACACTATATGGGAAGGGATATCTAGGAGCAGTTGAGAATTACGACATGCTAGTTTCCGTCCTGGGCTCTTCTAACGCAGTAGGACTTCCCCTTGAGCAAAGCTGAGTTGCTCAGTTTACTCATTTTAGTTACTCTTATACCCTCAAGCATTACATAATTCTGCCGCCTCGATACACCAGATAGCTCTTACCAATCTTCATTGCATATATTCGGTGGACTGCATAAGGGAATCTCCAAATCGAGGTTGCAGGGTTTAGAATCAAACAGACCCCATCAAAAAGCCTGTCACTGGTCTCCATCATTTCGAGTTTCCGGAGAAACTCAGGTAGGAATGGATGAGACTCCTGTTCCAGAAACCGCAGACTTGTGGCTGCGACCACGTGGCCTATAAACCAGAGACAAGCAAATGCTTGAGACAGGAAACTTTCCTTATAAGGTGACTTAGATATTACCTTGTGCCTATTAGACATACCATTCTTGCAGATCCCCGTTTTCATCTGCCTCGTCCCGGGACATTCTTCCTAGGAACCAATGGGAACATCCGCTAACGCCTCCTTACGCCAATGATGCCAGGTATTATGTCCTTTCAGTTGTATATGCTAGCCTATGGCACGCCTATCGAAACACTTTGCTAGTCGTACACGAGAAGAAAACTCATACCACCTATCATCTCCCTAGGGAGGTGTCAGCTTCCCCTTCTGCCGTTGCCCTAGTGCTCAGTAAACGACGGAATGCTAGGATACTAACATTCCATCTCCTTCTCCTCAAGCAATGTTCTTCACCATGTGCCGTTATCAGTGCTATTCCCTTTGTATCCATAGTCGAATTGAGGATATCACTGCTCAACGACCACCCAGCGTTCCGCCGCGTCCCTCGCATTTGGAAGCGGCATATCCGCGTCATTACGATCCAGCGCCGCATCATTGAACCGCACGAGGAGCCCACTCTCGCGGGTGCCGAGACGGCGGGCAAGCACGACTACGAGCAGCACGATGGCGCGCTTGCCGAACCCGCCACGCTCCGCGGGGCACTCGTGCGGCCGGACGCTGAACGGCATGTACGCGGATTTCTGGTCTTCCGCGAGCATAGAGAAGCGCAACGGGTTGAATCTGAGCGCGTCGGCGCCCCAGATCGCCGGGTCCCGGTGGCAGCGCTCGATGTCGGCGCGCCAAGCGCGCCGCTGCGACCCGTCGGGTGGCGGGCCGCGGTAGATCCGTTTAGTCGGGGGATAAAGCCGGAGCCCTTCCTGGGTATTGTTAGCCGTCCGAGGATCTCACTGTTTTACGCAGGACTGCAGATGTGTTGGAGGCGGGCAAGGGATGACAAGATTTTGTGGGGAGGGGGAGCAGTCATTGATGCGAGATAAAGGGGGTCAGCAAACCTTAGCGAAGGCAAGGGCTATCTTCTCGGCATCGCCTTCCCCGGTGCTGCCTTGGTCGCGTTCGAAGCAACTGGGGACAGAGTGGATTACGTCACGAAAGCAGCGGACTGTGTCCGGATCAGATGTCCGAAATGCTGCTGCGAGGAAGGTGAGCAGCACCACTCGCCACAGAGTCTCATAGGCGGGCATGATTAAGTTGAGGGGGTTTAATCGTCGTTCGTCTCCCCCGGGCCCTCCTAGTGTACGGAGCATATGATCTAACGTCATCCGGAGCCGCTGCTTATCCATCGCCAAGAGGGACCTATTGGAGCAGTCTTTAGACAGCACCCATAGTGTATTGATCAAATCCGTCGCTGTCACGACGTCCTGGATAGCGATGTCTCCCGGTTTCACGTCGAACAGTACGTTGAGGACGGTCACGAACGTCGAGATTCGGACTAGGCGAGCAAGTGGGATCTGTGACCCTGCGCTAGGACTTTCGGACTTGACGTGGGCTTCCGCCAGCCTCATGGCCTCCTGGGCAACATCGAATAGCCGGACCCATCCTCTGCCGTCCACAGTCTGAATTTTTTGTGTTGCTTGGGTCAAGAACTCAATATGATGCTTGGTGTCAGTCGTCGTAAATGAGTTGTCGATCCCGAAGGCTTCGACCAGGCGTCTGTTTGGGATGGCCCGGAGAGTCAGTCTATCCGCGGTTGTGAGCCTCACAGCGGTGACGTTGAACGCCGCTATTGCCCGGGCATCGGCAACGAGCGCCCGCGCACCTTGAAGCCTCCTGTAAGGACGATTGTGGGCCCATATGGCGAGAGCGAATACGCCCAAGGCAATAAGGGTTATTAGAGCCATAGTAGGTAGATTGGTGTTTTTTTCTTTTTCCAAAATCGATGTTCGGAGCTCCGTTGACAATTAGTTTCTTGTTGAGCATGACGGCATGCTGGGGTCGAGCGCCCTTTCGTATCAGGGCATGGCGAACTATCTTAAGACTGGTTGAAGCAGGTGTCTAAGGCAGCTGCAGCTCTCCAACGGCCTCAGGTCTCGGTGCCTAAGGAAGCGGGATCGAATTATCTGCGGCATTCCGTGCCCCTTCAGTGCATGAATCTGTCATATGACGTGTGCTGGTGAGGCAAACCCACGCCATTATTCCCCAACCCGTCTCCTATCGAGCGCAGCTGTTTGTTTCCGACCTACAGTGATCAGGCCAATAGGGGTTCGGAGAATCGAGTAGTCGGCCCGCGGACACCTTACGTTTTCCTCTCCCCAGGGGGAGAGAGTGAAGCGACGGACGAGGCAACGGCTAGCCAGCGTACCCTCCTGGAGGCCTCTCCTCCCCGCACCAGACTCAGGCCGGCTCCTTGCAGCCCGATACGCCCGTCACTCCCGTGGCTTTGCGGGCCGAGTTGGCCAACGGGAGTCGATAGGGGCCAATGAGCGACGCGGGGCAGGGGTTTCGGGCCAAGGGTAGAGGCCATCTTATTGGAATTAGAGAGATAAGACGTGGGGTGTTGGTAGGCCTCCAACAGACGCCATGTACAAATACGAGTTTCTCTTATTAAGAATGGTGAATTACCGTTGGTTATCATAGGATCTCACGACTGGCAAACGGTGGTGATGTGTACACTCGATGCGGAGACGTGTCGATGAGGGGGACTGATCAACCAAGCAGGCAGCGCAACCCGATTTTGGTAAGACGGCTATCTGCTTACGGAAAGAATGAAAGACCCAAACGCCTGTCCGTTAGCGCAGTTGGCGATTTGATTTACCAGAGGCAAGGTCTCTGTGGGCTCGTATCTGATCAAGGAGATAGGCGACCACGATATTATAAACTGGGATTGCCTGCTACCGCAATGCTCGTAGACATGTCTCTCAGTACTCCTTTTGCCGCAAAAACGAGGCCACTACTGCGTGGTTTGCAATAGTACTATTATACATAGCCATACTAATCGCGACTTTCGTATTATTATATATGGGAATTCGTATCATGGGCCGTCACAATGGCTTCCACGTTTCTAATGGACCACAGTCGATTGCTAACGAGCGACCAAACCGTTCATGACCTTCAACGCCGCCTCCGTATGCGCCAAAATGCGTATCCAAGTATTATGCAAGATATATGACGACCGCACTTGACAACATCATGTTGTCGATGAACTCGGCCATTTCATCTCTTGTTCCCAAGTGCTCCATTGACGTCCTGCGGGCACTGGACTCAAGAGATGAAGGTCGCCTCAGTGAACAGCCGGCCTTCTTCCGAGATCTCCTGGTCGCCGATCTTCAGCTTTAGGGTGACAGTTGCCTTCCGAGGAGAATACTGCATTCACTGTCAGACCGCATCTGTACCGGATACCTTGACGCTTAGCTTACCTGGTAGATATAGGGCTTGGTCCCCACCGCGCTTGCGACGATTGTCTTGACAAACCCAGGGACCTCTGCCATGACATCAATCCGGTCAAGCTTGTCCTCCAGGGGTCCTTCGATGACTGCTTCGACGGGCTTGCCATCTTTTGTGGTGCCAGTCCAAGTATACTTGGCTTCCGTCGGCTCGGGCCAATCATTCTCCGAGTCCTTGTTCGTTTTCGTATGCTGAACAGAGGTTATGCTACCAGCGGTGATAATCTCACCGTCCTTCGCAAGGCCCCCTACGCTCACCACAGTCGAGCCGTAGGATGGCGGGGTGGTAAACTCCATTAGGATTGCGGAATATGACGGGCTTTGGAAGTCGACGAAGTTCCATCGGGACGCTGCATGGTGAGGCTTCATACCTTGTAGAGCATGACTCAAGAAGGCTTTCCCCTTGAATTCAATGGGGCCTTCTTCGGTCACGATGGTTCCCTCTGCTACACATCTGGGCCAGAATGCGTGTCGCATAGAACCCCAGGGGTTGGACAGATCCGTACCGAACAAGGTCTTGCCATCCTTGCCCACAACGAAGCCAGGGGCGGTCTGAGTTACCTTCACGTTCACAATGGCGCGCTGATCATTCATCGACTTGATGGTATACGTCTTCCCATCTTCCGATAACTCCACTGCGCAATCCGTAGCGTAGAACCCGGTCTTATCGTCACTGAAATCGGGGGCGTCTAGGGGTGTCGAGCACCAGATGTGAGGTTTGGAGGGATCGGCGTGGAAGATCTTGACATTGAACTGGCAGGTCGTCCTAATACCTCTGCAAGGCTGGTCAGCTATTAAGGGACACAGTCAGGCGGCCGAAGTTCCTACACGACGTTGCTGTAGATGACCTGAAGGAGGGCAAAATTGCCGTTGTCCGCTGCCAGATAGAAGCTCTGCGATTCGACGCAGGTGAAGTCCAAAGCGGCCCATTTCATGTCATTTCTCGTCAACTCGGTATATGGGGTGTCTTTGGCATCTTCGGCCACGGATTTGATAGCCGAAGGGCCGTAGATGGGCTCCTCCGTGCCGACCACGTTGGCCAGGCTAAATGACGATAGCTGTTAGCCGTAGACACCAACAGCCGAAACTGAATGGGTGTGAGTCAGGGACATATGATGTAATGGCAGCTTACGTCTGTTTTGCCCAGTTAAACATGGTGAGGTTGGTAACTTAGGGATTTCGGGATATTGAAAGGTTCAATGAAGACAGCAAGTAGGCCAAAAGGAAAGGGACTTTGTTTGAAATTAGGGACTCGAGAAGGACGGGGGGGGGATAATAAGGGTTCATGTATTTGATTGCTGTGTTTGATTGTTGCAACGAATATCTCTCCGGTTGGGTGGTGAGTTGTTTGGACCCTTGTATACGTACATAAACTAGACTTCGCACTACATAATACCTAAGTTTGGTGGGGGTCTTGAAGTCCTATCACTTATCGATAGTGGACTATTGGCAATTTAGCATGCAGATTTGATGCCATTTTACACGTACCCAAAGGCCCACGGTCCAAGACAGATCACAAGGATTCAGGGGTAAACCAGGTGTGGCGCGATGTGGCAGAATACACTATTTGCCAAGCTTTTGTAAAGCTGTGGCAGGTGTGGCTGATGCTTAAAACATTATCGGCAACGATCCTGGCTCTTCAGAAATTTGATACGGCCACTTGGATTGGAGGCCGCGATAGCTGTCTCAATTTATCAACCTCCCATTTGCTTGCTCCTCACAGTGTGTTTCGACTCGGGAGCCGCAACAAGATGTCGAAAGCGCGCGCGGCTGCTGCAGCCAGAGACCAGATTGTAAAGCTCATCGTAGGAGCGGGACAGGCCAGTCCCAGTCCGCCCGTCGGTCCTGCGCTTGGAAGCAAAGGTGTTAAGTCGATGGACTTCTGCAAGGTGAATCAGTCATAACCTGATCCTCGCCATACCTGGATCGCTCGATCGAACAGAAAGGCTGATGGCGGGTTCTACGTAGGAGTTCAATGCGCGGACAGCACATATTAATCCGGGGACACCAATGCCCGTGCGAGTTACGGTACGAGCAGATCGATCATTCCACTTCGAAGTTCGCACGCCGCAGACCTCTTGGCTCCTCCGAAACGCAGCAGAGTTGCCAACTGGGAAGAAGGGAAAGAAAAGGGCTGCTTCAAAGCCTGGTCACGAGATAGTCGGCACCATCAGTCTGAAGCACGTCTTCGAGATCGCAAAAATCAAGCAAACCGAGGTACGACTATCGGGTCTTTCTTTAGAAGGTCTCTGCAAGGCCGTCATATACCAATGCAGATCAATGGGTATCGCAGTCGTCGCATGACATCCGAAGGACTTCTTAATGCTCCGGACTGGCGGTTTCTGGGAATGGGCTGTCAACCTCAGCGTTGTGTGCATTTTGTACCATTGCATTCAGTAAGATAAGAAGGTGATGTAACAGGCAAGCAAAAGGGCCGTGGTACATCGCGTCGAGATCTGCGATATGAGATGAGAGGGGAGGGGCCGTCCACATTGGCTTTCCGTAAAGCCATGTTTCTATGGACACGTACGAATGTACGAGGAGGAGCGAAGCCCAGCAAAATTGCACGTAAATGCCAGCCAAGATCGTGCAGAGAGGCCTTGCATTACTTTTCCAAACCGTTCATACACGCGCCATGCAGGCCTCGCAAATGCAGGCACTCTCAGCATAGCATAGACAAAATATAAAACTGCACAATCCAACTCTCGGTAGTTTACTATTCCGGAGGTCCTACACCGAGGACGTACAAAGATACTGACGTCAAGGTATGTTGTTCTTGATTCTAATCGATATTCCGTCGAATGTGTCAATTCCCGTATTCACCGGTTAGGCTACCTAATCACCGAAGAAATCTAAAGTCCGAGATATGAAGTCAGAATTGCAACATTCCACAAACGGACGTTAGTGTGCATGAAGAGGGCGACCGTTGCAACGGGGATGGCGGTACACAGGGACACCATACTCGGCTGGTTTCCCTGAAACTTGGGCCCGGAGTTTGAAGAGGCATCGCAAGACATACGTTAGCTTGGTATGCACATATATATGCAGGGTCCCCCCGTAGACGCGAGTATATCGAAAAGTATGGCTGCCTGTTCCCAGGTCCTTGACTCCAACCCTTGCCGGAGAGTGCCTATCGACCATGCAGGCAGCAGCCATGCAAAGAGTCATCGAGATATGAGCAGTCGGTTACCGCTAGGCCATGCATGAGACCAGGGCGAGCCGTGCATCCCATGGCGATACCATCGGCTATATCATCGTCCTATTGTCGACTTTGATTATGTAGAGTTTGTTGGACCGAGATAGATAAGTGCACCCAAAGACCCAAGGACTTCAGGGGAATCACAATATCCTCTCCACATTACCCCACCACGCCCTCGCATGCCGGTAATCGGCCGCTCTTGCCCTTCAAAAAATATCTGCAAAGCTGAGGCGTCAGTCGTAGGCTATATTTGGCGACTGCATTGAAATAGTTGTCGGGCCTTTTATCGTGCAATGTGCAACGTGAATATAGTGCTAGGTAGGAGTGTATTGGGTAAGGACTGGCGAGTACCAGAGTAGATACCGACTGAGCGTCCCTCCGGAAACGACCCCCATGCATGCGTATCCCGTTGCATGTGATTTAAGCTTTTTTGGTGTCCCACAGTGCTTCCCACTCGCTAACAACTTTAACACATGGGGATGGGCTCTGATCCGTTCTTGACATTGACAATCCAACACCTCTGGCGACCGGATGCGGGAATCGTGCTACTGCCGAATAGACGCACCCCTCATCTCGAATACCTACCTACCTAGGCACTTAAGCAGACTCTAATTTCCAACGAATCAGGCGGGACGCATCAAGTACCTTTCTGCCGGCAAAGACAGCCGAGGGACGTTCCCGGCAACCAAGAACCGGCCAGCCGGGCATCGATCCATTGTGATATTTCCCCCTGTGTTCCAATTGACTCAAATTAAGCCACATTGGACGGTCGCTAAGAAGGCGTCAGGGGAATATGCAGGGAGAACTGTTTTTGGCACGATAAAAGATGATTCGCCTGCTTTGGGACTTCAGATCACGTACCTACAGCGCGATACTAACTAATGATGCAATCCACGCTCAGACGAGAAGCTGCTCTCCCCCGTCTGGAGTAAGATTCTTTTACCATTCGGCTTACGGAGCGCTTCGTATGTAGATGAAGTTACAGTGGATCAACCCGCCCCACCATTAGCGCATGCTTTCAAAGTACATCACATCGCTTGGCTGGGAGGAGTTAAGAGAATGACTCCGATACTAATAACAACAAGGCAAAAAGTTCGCCGGGCCCGTAGTTCAATCCGAGCAGTCTTGACGTCTGGCGCCTCGCCATCATCACTAAATTCTTTTCCCTCTTCATGCTGCATCGCGGTGCTGGCTCACAGCGCCGTCTGGGTTGCTTACATTATTCTGGATGAACCGTCACATTTATTGTCCATATCTCTGAATATACTCCTATCACTCGCTCTAGCAAGGTAAACTAGTTAGACATTGGCCTTATATCACATTAGTCCTGACCCGACAATGCCGCCCTCAGAAGCTCCCCGCCATGAACAAGGTATAATTGCAGTTCCTTTTGTTCCATTACCCCCACCAACGCCTCCCCCAATTTCCCATCATAGTCGTCCGGTGGACTGTTCATTGTCTATTGAGAGCTGGTCGCTAACGGCTTCCGCTTCCGAATGTCTAGGCGGCCCTAGCCAAGGCGAATCTTCTGGATATCTGGATCAACAGACTCCTACTAAACCTTCCGAGCGGGCACCAGCTGTGCGCTTCGCCTCTAATGTCGAGGAGATCGACGTTGCGGTCCCGTCCTCGCAACAAACAAGCACCCAAGATGGGAAGCAGAATAGCTCAATAGAAGTCTCGGATGTTACAGCTGAGCAGATACGCGATCTAACAAACTCCCTCCGACGAGCAAACCTACAGGAGCAACGCATGAAGAGCTTTTCCTTCGCCCCCATCTCGCTTCCAGTTTCCAGGGTAAGTTTTGAGTTTGTTGGCCCACTCTTTCATTGTTTCGTCTCTCGTCCCGACAACCAACTGGGGAGAACCCGGCCCTCCGAAGTACAGCCTGTGATTGGCTTACCACTTTGGTTGGCGATAGCTTCCAAAGCGACGAGCTGGCCTGCCTATACACTCGACAGTCAATCTCGCCGCCCTACAGATCAAATAGCCAGATTTACCAAGACTAACTTTATTAATCAGATACCTTCAAATGAGACTTCGCCCAGTGCAACCCCACAACACACTCATAGCCCAATGGGTTACCCATCCCCGCGGTTGGGTTCCAAAGGGCCAGAACTCGCTTCGCCGCCACTGACACCCGCTGGGACTTCTGCGGTCGAGTCTTCGAGCAAGGGCTCAAGATCTCCCGCTCTCTCCGGATCCGAGGGGGGTTTTGATTCACAAGCCATAACGCCTCAGGCCTCAGGTCAAGAGTCGAGGCCGGATTTGCCCAAACAACTGGCTTCTAGCGATAACATATCGCCACGGACTACTGTGGTTGAGGAACGAGAAGGGGAAACGCGTTCGCACCGCAAGGGGATGTTCTCTATTGGACCTGGCGGCCAGTCCGTTCCAGTTTCTAGGGAATCGAGCCCTTCGAGGATCGCTGCATCCCAGTTCTATTCGCGACCCTTTACCCCTGAAGGCGACGTCAATGATCCATATGCAGCCCACAAACGACAGCCGCAAAGTAGAAATGTCGGCAACATCGACTCGAGATTCATCTTCTCGAAGAAGAAGAAGAGCAAAGGCTCGCCATCTAGCTCTTCAACCAGTCTCACGAAACCCGATAAACAAGAAAAGAGGCAGTCCGGGCTTCTAGGCGGGCGGAAGAAGTCGGGAGAGTTCCAGAAGACAGGATCCCAGTCTACTGTACAGGGAAGTCATCACGGCTCCATGGCAGATCTAAAGAGGTTTTTCAAAGTCGGCGGCAGTCATAAGGCGAAAACGCCCTCCGGGTCCTCCAGCAAGCTGGCGGACCCCACGCCTTCAAAGCCGAGATCAACGTACCAAGTCCCATTTGCCGATGATCATGGTCTCACGACTAAGTACGGCAAGATAGGCCGCGTGCTCGGGTCTGGCGCCGGAGGCTCGGTGAAACTTATGAAGCGAACCGAGGACAATACGGTTTTTGCCGTCAAGGAATTTCGACCCCGCCATTCGTACGAGACGGAAAAGGAGTACGTCAAGAAACTGACTGCCGAATTCTGTATCGGATCTGCACTCCACCACGGCAATATAATCGAAACTTTGGACATTGTCCAAGAAAAGGGGAAGTGGTATGAGGTGATGGAGTACGCTCCGTACGATCTCTTCGCCATTGTCATGACAGGGAAGATGTCGAAAGCCGAGGTGACATGCTGTTTCCTCCAGATTTTGAGTGGTGTGACGTATCTCCATAGTTCGGGGCTCGCTCACCGTGACTTGAAACTGGACAACGTGGTGGTCAGTGAGCATGGCATCATGAAAATAATCGACTTCGGAAGTGCTCACGTATTCAAATACCCCTTTGAGACCGAGATAGTGCTCGCCACAGGTAGGCAGATTACCCCCAAGTATTACTAGAAGGATGGCATGTCTAATGGTATATAGGTGTTGTGGGATCTGACCCCTATCTCGCTCCAGAGGTCTACGACGAGCGCAAATACGACCCGCAGGGAGTGGATATATGGTCGCTCGCGATAATATTCTGCTGCATGTCTCTGAGGAGATTTCCTTGGAAAGTACCCCGTATGACGGATAACTCATTCAAGTTATTTGCCTCGGAACCCACGCCGGGGCATGATCCCAAGAAGCTCATCGTCCCATCTCGATCCACGAACGATCTCTCAGACATACCGCAACGGGATATGTTCTCCGAGAAAGATGGTAGACCGCCCAACTCCAGCAAGCCGGATTCATCGGGAAACCCTGGGAACGCCGATGGCGACAACGGGGAGCGGAAAGAAGTTATCAGAGGGCCGTGGCGCCTCCTAAGGTTACTTCCGCGAGAGAGCCGGCATATTATCGGAAGAATGTTGACAATCGATCCTAAAAAGCGGGCGAAGATGCCAGAAATCCTCGACGACCCTTGGGTATCAGATACGGTCATCTGTAGACAGGTTAGCCGTGGCGAGGTCGTCAAGGCGGACGACCACACGCACGTCCTCGAACCGCCCGCACCTCCCACTAAGTAAAGGGTTTCAGCGCAAACTCCTCACAGCACTCCCGTCCATGACTGGATATCAAGCCGGAGGGATTTTCTTTCTCGTGGTATTGTATTAATTCCCTCAGTGTTTGCTCGGGCATCCGGGACGCCGGAGTAAACGGTATACAGGTCTATACACATTAGAAAGGTAACAGCGGCCTAAATCTCAATACGGGGTGAATACTGGTATGATGCATAGAGTAATGATATAGATTCCAATTGGAATAGCGACTAGCGACTTTGACCTCATATCTATTGTGTTGAACGACTTTAAACTACTTATGCTTCCTACGTAACAAATTGCGATATTGGGTTATCTCGCCAATGGACCGGCTACATACCACATGCGTGTCTGCTTTATACATTCAGATTTCAGGTAAATAGGTAAATAGGTAAATAGGTAAATAGGTAAATAGGTAAATAGGTAAATAGGTAAATAGGTAAATAGGTAAATAGGTAAATAGGTAAATAGGGAGGATAGCGACTGGAAGGGGTGCC
>QJNY01000258.1:0-109133 GCA_004155945.1 Monosporascus sp. mg162
TAAAAAAAAAAAAAAAAAAAAAAAAAAAAAAGGCTAAATCCCAAAGCATGGATTAGTTACTTCGTCGGCTACCGATTTACGAATATCTACGAGATCTGGAACCTATTAATTAATAAGGTTATTACCATTCGAGACGTATAGTTTAACGAAAAAGCTACCTTTTCAGGTAATATTAAAAACTTAAAAGACGACCTTTTGCACGTTATAGAAAAAGAAGCTTTAAAAACTGTTCCGATAGGTAAAAATACTTAATTAAGCAAATAACCATTTAATCCTTATACAAAAGGAAGATAAAGACCTAAGCGGAATAATTTAGTTACCGGCTAAGCAGGAAAAATAACTTTAAAAAGGTACTAACGTAAAAAGCGCATAAAATGGCGAAAAATAAGCTTATTTTTATGGGACTAATTACTTTTATACGACTGCTATATTCGAACCATTTTTATCTCTTGGTTTATCGCCTCCGCCAGCGTCTGCCTTAATAATTGTTATAATTATTAAGCCGACGAAAAGAATAAAGATAACTTTAAGCTTTCCTTATTTTATTTAACTTAAAGTAACGGTAAAAAACGAAGGTATTTTACGGGTAATAAGCGTAAACCCTTAATATATTCCGCATTAAAAAGGTATTATCCGAAACGAATATAAGGTATAAGAAGTTGCTTTTAATATAAAACGTTTAACCCCTTTTGTTAGTACGTACGATAATCGGCCGATAAATTGCGGAAGTTTAAAAAGGTTTGTTACCCGAAATACGTGCTACCGTAATCGGAAAAGTAATAATACCTTAGCATATAAAAAGACATTTAGATTAATAAACCGGGTACATAAGCGCGATTTACCGCCATTGCCGTAAGGCCATAAAAAGCTAAATATATACCCGTTAAAGAAGATATTTCGTAAAGCCGAAAAGGCTTACTTGTAAAGCTATAAGGAAATATAATCCTGGAAAACCGTTAATTAATTTTCTGTTAAAGGGAAACAGGTTTTAAGATATATATAAATATGCGTTTACAAATTTAACAAGCATAACTGGTTGCAAAAATGCAAAATACGTTTCGTCGTATAAGGTAATTAACAGCTTAAAAACGCTTATGGCGATATATACGTATTTACATTAGCTAAAAGGTCGTTTCGAGTCCTAATCGCTTTCGCGGTTAGATTTAACCTAAAGCTTAAGCAGTATAACGCTATAAACGCTTTCGTTAACGCCAATCTACCTTACGAAATATATATAAAAACGCCCTTAAAATACCCGTAATATAGCAAAATTTTCCTAATCAGAAAGGTATTATATAAATTAAGGGAATTGCCGTTATTATAACGAAAAAGCCTTATTAGGATACTTACAGAATTAAGATTTCGCCCCGTTCCTTACGAACCTTATTACTTTATTCGTTAAAAGGTGCTTATTTTCTTTTTTATAGACGATATCGTAATAACATACTGCAAGAAAATTCAGGACCTTATCGATCAATTAATTCAACAAATACGGGAACGGTATACCCTTATAGGGAGTAAGGACTTATAGTGGTTCTTCGGTATCGAAATAATTAAAGACAAATTTAAAAAAAAATTTAGCTTTCTTAATTTAACTTTATAAATAAGCTGGCTAACTTAATCCTAAAAAAAAAATTTAAATAACCTCCCAAATACGCCAATAACAAACGTTGAGTTTTTACCGAATTTTAATTTGGCTTATCTAGGGTTTGTTAACAGATACCAGAAAAAAATCGGTTCCATCTTGTACGTAACAGTTAATATGCTATCTGATATAACCTTTGCGATATCCCGACTCGCCCGATTTAACCTAAACTTTAACAACGTATATCACAAAGTTGTTAACCGAATTATATTATATCTAATCGGGATTAAAATATTAACGTTATAATTCGGGGGTAAAGATTCGTTAAATACTTAAAGCGATATTTCTTTCGCGGATAATACGATCGTTCGAAAAAGTTTTTAAGTTTACGTTATAAAGCTATTTAAAGAAATAATAAGATAGCAGGCGAATAAGCAAGATATAGTAACTACTTTTATAATAGAAACGGAATTATTATCCCTTACGCAGGTTGCAAAAAAAAACCTTATTTAGTTTTCGATTAATTAAAAAACTAGAAGTTACCTTAAATAATGGACCGTTAAATATAAGGTACGATAATTAATAAACCATACGGCTTATTAACGCCGATATCGCCTTATTATAAACGAAGCTGCGGCATGTGGATATACATAACTATTAGCTACGAAAAGCCGTAAAAGGGGACATAATTAAAGTGGATTATATACCTACGGGCGATATGCTAGTTAATAGGCTAATAAAGGCCCTAATACGCGAACCTTTTAGGCATTTCAGAAAGCAGCTAGGACTGGTGGATATTATAGAAGCCATCGATCGGCGGAGGAACAACCTGCGAATGATTTTAAAGGAGGAATTGGCTGATTAGAAGGATTTAATCGCCGGAGGAAAGGTAGAATGGAAAACTGTGGCTCTAGGAAAAAATGATAAATGCTGATCAACGCCGTAACTGCATCAAGGCGTTAAGGAGGTGTATCAGCTAGCAGGGGGTGCACTAGCACCCCATATATGGAATGGCTCCCTCTAATCGGAACATATAGGTTCCGTAACTAGACTCCATAAAAAGAGGAGTGCGCGTTCTAGAGCGCCTGCAGCTAGTCATCTAATACAACACAACTGATGTCCCCTATATCTGACACAACCTGCACAACTTCCGACTGTCTGCCAATAAGCCAAGCTCGTTTGGTCATAACAATTCCATAGTTCGCAAAGTACGCGGTATATGTACAACGCATAAAGAAAAGTACTTATTTTTACTGACGGTTGTAATAGTAATAATAATGATAATCTAGATACATAACATTAATTTCGCGATTAACTTTCTTTAGCTTAAAGTACTTACGAAATTAATATTTGAACCGAAAAAAGGAAAAAGAATAAAAATTATAAAAATTTAAAAAAAAAAACCCATGCGTCATAGCGTTAATAATTTAGTAGATAAATACGCGTATACGTAAAGCGCGGACTTACTTTTCGTTACCTATTACTATAAACAATAAAGGGGGAAAGAACATATCAAAATAATTTTCCCAAACTTACTTAACGTATACGGCCTTCCTTTTTATTATTGCACCTAATATCGCGTTAATTGCATTATATATATTTGTTTTGTCATTATTACTATCTAGGAATTATATAAAGCTACATTTGACAGACTCAAAGCAGCATCTCCCTTTCATCTGGATGGTATATCGCAAAATAGGGGTTACTTGCTTAGTCATCAAGCTCCAGGGACCTATAGACACCCCGCAACAACGTTATTCCAGGGCTCCCATTGTATATATAGAGCTCTCTAGCCACTACTCTCTAGAGCCCGAATCATCCATGACAATTTACGCTTTTAACACTCTATGCAACCTTTCCTCGCGATCACCCTAACTGTGACATTTGCAACCTTTCCTCGCGATCAGCTTAACTGTGAGATATCCAATCCGTGACGGTTCAATTGTGGCAGGCTTCGGCCAGCCCCAAATACTTGGGAGTAGTAGGCATTAACATGTCAGACGAAAGGGTGAAGTACAGGGTGAGATGCAGAGGAAGCAGCCTAGCTGGTAGTTAGTAGTATAGGTAGTAAATAGATGACCATTAATGCCTACTTCTCCCTATGTATTCGGGGCGAAGCCCCTATATATACACAAACTAAAGCCTCGCTGGTGGGTCACTGGGCCTAGAAGGGGGTCACACCTTGGCACCTGACAGTCCCTTTGAAGGTCTCTCCTTGCATGAACTCCGGTCCAACGGTGATGTCGCGGAATGCCTGAAAGATCTCGTCTCGACATTCTTGGTAGTCCGGTCGGATGCTCCCATGACAGATGATGTCTGAGCTCAAATCGGGAATTGGCATTGTCTGGGCGAAGGATTCTGCCGCGAATAAGACGACAGAAAGCGAAAAGACTTTCGAGGAAGGCATGTTAGAAAGTATGATAGGTAAATTCGACGAGGTGGTGCCAATGCTGTCTGATTTTATGGCAGCTTTGCCGAGTCGATGATAATCGAAGACGAGACGTATTAATATGTATAAGGTGATAGTAAGCGAAGAGAGCAGATTGCGGAAGTGGTGAAGACTACCCTTTTAAATAGAGCGGACTCCTTATATCGACTATGCATCTGTGTTTATTGCGTGAGTTCATTCTCGGGTATTCTGTTCTTAACAGCAAGAGCATCTCCGCCGTTAGCATTCTAAGGAAAGCTACCCTTTAACAATCTACACCACCACCTATTGCGTCGCTAATCGTGTCGATGTGAACCGTAGGAGGTGTGCCATTGTTACTTTCCGTATTACAGGCAGAATCAATCCGTTTCGGCACGTCATGGTCACCACGACGAGGAGGAAACTAAGGCGACCCCCCCACCAACGCTCCACCCCATCAACGCGCCACCCCACACCCGTGTTGCGCGTTGATCCACTTACTGATTTCTTTTCTTATAAAAGGCTTTTTAATAACGCTTTAGAAATTAAAAAAATTATCTTTTTATTTATCAGAATCTGCGTTTTCGAACGATATGCAGTTTTCAGCTTAATTCCGCGCGGTACAAGCGATTAACGAGGTAAAGCGTAAAAAATTCTTACGTTTAGCCTTTAAAGGATATTAGGTCGATAGACGATATATAATACGCCGTATCGAAGGCGTACCGACGAAAGAAAAGGTTAATAAGGTTCGTTAAAAATTATTACGAATTTAGAAGAAAGTTTTAATTTATTGGGTTATCGTATAAGGTTAATTAAGTTATACGTTACTTTATTCCCGATTTTGCTTATACGTATAACGTTTTCTGATTAATAACGGTAATCCCGAACGTTTAAGGAAAAATTGGATGGCCCGATTTTTGCGTCGCCATCCTGAAATAAGGATTTTTAAGGGTACGACGATCGATTATAAGCGTTTAAATAACGTTTTTCCGGTTTTTACTAACGTTTTATTCGAGCGTTTCGTTTTACCGGAAGTTAAGGTTATTAAATAGGGGAACCGATATAACGTAAACGAAATTAAAGTAATAAAAGGCATAAAGGAAAACGTTTTCGTTTTCGGTAAAACCTTTAAAAAGTTTATTTTTTTGAAAAATGCTTTTAAAAAAAGGTAGATTATTATAATCGTATATATTAATATTAACGGGCGTTCGTTATTATTATTCGTAATTTTTAGTAGCGTTAACGTATAATAATAATAATTTTTTAATTCGAATAATAAAATATACGAAAGTTGGTATTTTACTATTTTAAAAAACGGTTGGACGAATACCGAAATCGGCTTAAAGTAATTTCGCGAAGTTTTTATCCTTAATACCAAGCTTAAGGACTTTAACGAATGGAAACTTTTAGTTATCGACGGCTACAACAGCCATATTATCGAAAATTTTATACAAATATATTTTTAAAATAAGATTTATATTATTTTTTTATCTGTTTACGTTTTTTATATTTTTTAACCTTTTAATATAGGTATATTTATTACGCTAAAGCGAAAGTTCCGTTATTAATTTCGGAAACGTTATTACGGGCGGGTTTCCGAAATTACAAATAAACCCGACTTTTTTTAAGCGTTTTCGAAAACGTAATACGAAATTATAATAACTTCGAAATATATTTTAAAAGGTTAAAAAGTAACAGGTTTACGTTTTATTAATAAGGCGAAAATATTAAATAATAAATACGTTAAAGAAAAAGGGAAAATAATTAATATATTTACCTTAAAATCGATCCGTATTTTATTACGTTTTAATTTTTTTATTTAAATAATTACTTTAAGTATTAAAATATTTAAATTATTTAAAAATTTAACCCGGTTCGAAAAATCCTTAATAGAAATTAATTTAAGTTACGGAAATCCCATTATACGGTTTTTATTCCGTAAGTTCGCGAAAGCTTTTAACGAAAAAACGAATAAGCTTTCCGCCGCCGAGGTTTATAACAGTTAATTAATTACAGTCCTTAAAAAGGCGAAATTTAAAAAGCGTAAAAAGGTATAACCCGAACTAAATAAGGATTTCGTAAGGATAATATCGGTTAGGAAGGTAAAAATAAGGCTTGGGGCCCTTGCGAAGGGACCTTTTATTGTTACTCGGCGAAATCAACAGGAAGACGAGCTTTCCGAAAGCGAAGAAGATAGCGAGGATGATCCGGAATGCATTATTGTGCGTGGCGGTTAGTATGGAATTAATTGATTAAGTGGTTGTTGAGATATTCTTAATTGCGCTGAAGGGTTGTGTTGTTGATGGCTTCAAAAATGGGTGGCGCGTTGATGGGGTGGAGCGTTGGTGGGGGGGTCGCCTTAACGAAAGCTGACAGAAAGTTAGCGGCCGCATTGCTGCCAATCTTCGGATCCGATCTACGGTGCGAAGCGAGCAGGAAGATTTAGGAGACTCTGTAGGGCAATTGTCCGATCACTCCGATGAGCCCTAATGCTTTGCATTAACATGTCCGTTTGCCGAGGATTATACGAAGTGACATGCTCAGGTCGTGGATATTTATGTTGCTGATGGTAGAGGTCCCACCTATCGGTGGGGAAACCTGTAGGAATCCATCGAGTCGAGATCCTACTTGCTCCCTAGAAAAGAAACTGAAACTACGTGGTATTGCGTCAGTACTCGAGATCAAAGCGTTAAAACAAGGCCAGACTCGAGGCGCGTCACATAGGATGCAATGCGCGTCACTCAATTGAAGGTAAATGTTTTCTTTAATACTGTTAGCAACTTCGAGGCAGTTGAGAAGCGCGAAAACCCATTGGATTCCGACCGTTATCAGCTTTAGTATGTACCCTTTCTTTGATCCTTATGTATTCTTAGAGTGCACAGAATGACTCGATGGGTTGTGCCCGCCTGGGGTCTCCCCAGACCCTCAGAGGTTCCTAATAGCAGCCTATATTGTCGTGAAGGAGTCGATATAGAAGTCAGCCTAGGGTTTCTCAAACTTGCCACACATTTTTTTATATGCCGTATCTTCGTTTGCCATTTCGTATAGTCTCAGGGGGAATGGTAACACAGAGTGAAAAGCAAACAACTAGCTGTTAGGTAGCAATAGAGGTGACCATTAACACCAGTCCTTCATAAATACCGGGGAGAGAAGCCCCCTATATATAGCCGTAAGACTTTGTCCAGGATGTTCCACCCTATCCCGACATTGGCACCTGAGATGTAGGTTGCTTCGAATCCTATCGAGGCGCCCCATGGTTTTAATCGCGCTAGGGATTGAGACAGTCGATGCTCGAATGTCATGGCCTTTGTTCAAATCGGGTAATTTATGCATTTATCCTCCAGGAACCAAAGGTATGTGAAGTCCCGGGTCTCTATCTCCGTGGCAAACCGCTCCTAGGTCATCGCCGACCGTTGCATCGCATTTCTAGGCGGCTCCATCAGTCCTTTATGCGTGATTAATACCAAAGCATCCGAACCTGCGGCCCCTGTCGCCAGTGCGGACAGCCAGGCGGCGCGGTAGACTCAGTAAGCAGTCATGACCTAACCGGGAACCTAGGCGCTCGATAATCTACAACATGGCTACGGACACTTGCGATGATATTAGGGTGCAACCGCTTTGCGGTTTGAATACCTGGGCAGACGCCCCGAGTATAATAAACTACTTTCACAAAGTCGCCAAGGGGAGCCTTCGTACACGCTAGATCAGGCGTACAGCTCACTAGCTATATTCCTATATAGCAGGGAAAAGGTAAGACGCTCCTACTTTTATATGATGAGCCGTATACATAACCTCCGCCGCTGATCTCGGAAAGGATGAAGCCTTCCCCAGTGACCCCTAAGGGGACCGTGATTGTCACAGTGGTTCTGCAGGGAATCGAGTGGCACAGCTTAGCTAAGCATCAAGAGGGCTGTCTCCTGAAGACAGCAAAGTACAGACTGACCTGTGATCTCCCCAGGGCCGAGATCACGGCAGACTATGTCGACGTGCACCTAGCCGAGTCCGAACCAGGCCATGTCCAGCGCGGGAATGGGCGGGACGATATGTCCCACGCCGGCGGCGCTAATACCGACCATTTGGGTCCCGTCGCCGTACACCATTGTCGTATAACCGCGTTGGGGTGTGTCCGTGACGTTTCGTGTGAACTCGACATCTAGGAGAGTCGACCACAACTTCAACTGCTCGCCGAAGTTCTTATAGTGGACGAACGAGTCCGCGGTGCCGTGGATTGTCTGCATCCGCGGATAGTTTCCGCTGTAGCGGGGATACATGGCCTTCGCCAGCGCCGCCCACTCCTCGCCGGACTTGATGTTCTGACCGTTGGCGCAGGTCGGGTCAGCGCTGACCGGGCTCGATCCCGGCGACCCGGCAAGGCAGTTGGCCGGCACGCCCGAGTAGCACGAACCGGCGGCGAACACGTCGGGGTAGGCTGCCATGAGCACGTTGGTCATCATGCAGCCGGACGAGGCGCCCGTGACATAGACCTTCGTCGGATCCCCGTTGTACTTGTCGATGACGTATTTGACCATCCTGACGAGGCTGGTGCTGTCGCCGCCCCCGTCGTGCGTGAGACTCGCCTTGCTCGCGACGTCCCAGCAGTTGGAGTCATTCGGAGTGCTCGGGTAAATGGCGATGAAATCTTCCCTTGCCGCGTAGGAGTCGTAGTTGGCCATCTGATAGTACTGCTGGCCGGTCCCGCCGCAGGTATGTAGCTAGAGTGCGTCAGCACGGCTCGCGAGGCGAAAGGGGGCGGTCAACGACGGGAGATTGTAGCATTCGGCAACGGAACTTACAGCGAGCACTACGGCGGGCCTCTCGGCAACATTGGCCGGAAGAGAGATCGCCATTGTGAGACGGGTCGGGTTGTCCCCCCAGCCTGTCACGGTCGTCAGTGCCGCATGAGCCCGGGACGAGAGCGACCAGAAGAGCGTCAGGACGTTCAAAGGCCGTGTTGATAGGACCATGATCTCTGTGGTTTCAATGATGTGACACTGGAGAGTCTGGTTTGCGCGTCGCTAATTGTCTGTGGTCGTCGGTTGAGACCCCTCTCACCAACACGACGCGGATTGACTTATATGGTAGTTTGGGTGAGCTATGAACTGGGATTTTCGCTTATAGCCCCTGGGTGGATTGCCGAGTTGACGTGCCATATCGACCTTGGCTCGGAATCCGGTTAATTAACCAGGGTCCAGAGACGGAAGATGGGTCTAGAGCGACACGCGCCGGCTGGCGCCTGCGACGAATGGGAGGCTCCAGAACGAGAAAGGGACCCTCGGCCTGGGTGCCGCGTCTAGCTGCCGCTTCGTCATCGCTAATGGAAGCTTCTCGCGGCCCAACGACTCGGGAATACGAACAACTCTGGCGGTTAGCACTGGCATTGTGGGAAGAGGAGAGAGTAAGATGGGAGATGAAAACTATTTACCCTATCCATCACATGTTTAGGAAGCAGTACGCATAGTCGGCTCATTCTTTACTATGACAACAATGGCAGCGGATACACGGAGGTAGCCTCGTGTGTAAGAGAGAGGTCGTTTCTCCACCAATACACTGCGGTTCCGAGGCTCTGAGATACTTAATATCATTCCGTTGCCCAAATAAGGAATACTACGAAATATCCCCAGGTTTAGTGTAGCATTTAAGGATGGTTCCACTTAGATGCGCAAAGCGAACTGGGATAGTCAGGAAGGCGGGCTCACCATCATTACGCGATTGATCAGTTCACATACAGATCAATCGTAACCGCTCTTCGAAAGTGGCTCATATATACGACCGATCTTTGTGCCAAGTATGAAGACGTATCCGGTAAGATAAAGTCTTGCCAATCTAGACAAGCCGATTCCCGTAACTGCTTAGCTCAGCCCTCCGCCATGGTCTGCCTCCCACCATTCAGGACCGGGGCCACAGCTACGTCATCACGGACGGTAAATAATGCCCCATGCCTAAGGCAGCGAAAAGCACCTCGACAGCTCCGCGCACGTGCGGCATCAACTGATAAACACTTTCGTAGTTGCTGACGTTCACCCTGCTCCAGAGCCTCCCGTTCCACCAGGCCGATATGATAGTCGAGGGCCAATACACATGATAAAGCACCAACGCCGGCCACGGGTCCCAGGGATCAAAGGTGCCCTCCTTCCACGCACACACGTGAACGGCGAAGTCGGCACAACCGACGAGAAGCGCTTGGGGGCCCGAACAGTCCGCCATCACGCGATAGCCGCGGCGCAGCACGAGGGATACCAAATCATGTCCTATCCAGTACCGCGGCGCGGTTACCGGCGGTGGGATTACCAAAGAGTCCTCCACGCACGTTTGAGATGCCCGTGCGCCCTTTTCGTCTGCATTTCCGGCGAGGCTTTCCCCGATCACGGACGTGTAGGCCCGCACCATGGCGGCCATTTCCGGGCCGTGCTGGTTAAACAATGCGACTGCCGTGTGTACTCTGGGATTGCACTCGATGGCGTAGAGTTTCCTCTCGAGCCCGCATTCGCTCGCGGCGCCGTCTTCGATCATGAAGTCGAAGCTCAGGTGACCCGGCCTTGACTCGGGGCTCTACGACCGAGCGACGAATTGGCGGGTGAACTCCAACATGGCCCTGGACAGTGCAGACGTCGCTGGAAGAGGCTCGTAGTGCATCAGGAGCTCGGCGCTAGGACACGCCACGAAGCATCTCACCACCCCGCGGAGGAACAGGGCGTGCGTGCAGTACTCTTCGCCGCCCGGGATGAATTGCTGCAGGATCCAGGGCCTAGCGGGGGAGATTGGGAGCCTGGATACGCGGGCTTTCATGTCCGAGGGCGAGGAAAGGGGGAATAACGTCATGTTACCGCGATGAACGTCGTCGATACCGACAAGCTTGAGAATGAATTTCCGATCCGGATCCGACGATAGAATCTTCAAGAGGATCCGCAGTGCGTCGTCCGCGGAGGTTACGTCATGTGTTTCGGGGACCGGCAGGCCCAGCCTCTTGGTCTCGCGGGTGAAGGAGTCTTTCTCGTGCAACCTAAGGGTCGTTTGGACGTCGAACTGGATACATATGCAGGGTGTTCGCTGCTCGATGGCCTCTTTGGCTCGGGCGTCCTCTGCGGCGCTGGCGACCCCTGAACACGAAACCTGTTGAAGTGAGGGTCAAGGTCTTGCGGATAAGTACAGTGACATGGCTCCTGTCAGTGTTGTGTATATATAGGGCCTCTCTGCCACCTAGATAGACAGCTAGACTTACCTCAATTAACGCTCATTATCCTGTCTATTTTAGCAGGTTATAAGCCCGGATTCGTGCTCAAAAACTGTCCATAACTAAATACAATACACTATGGTTTAATAAGTTAACGAAATTAAAGGGATTTAATCGGATAATATATCGGTCCGAACTTACAGCTATTATTTAAACGTTATTTTTAACGAAATTATTATAATCTTACCTTTTACTTGCTAATTATTAACAGCAGTTTATAAACCGATTAATATTATAACCGACGAAAACCATATTAACTTCGGACGATCGATTCGAAAAGTATTTTAATAGCGATCTTTTACAATTAAGCATTACCCCTATATTATTAACATTATTAAATAACTTTAATAATACGGAAATCCATAAACAAAAAATGCTAATAATAATAAAAGTTTTATTCCTAAATATATAACCGAATAACAGTTAAATTTCGACAATTTTACGATTTTTACATTAATAAACGAACGAAACTTATTCGGAGTTAAAGTTATTACGTTAAACAACGGAAGAAAAACTTAATTTAACTTCTTAAACAATACTTAAACCGATATACCGACGGTTAAAACATTTCTTAATTTTACAACCCTTTAACCGTAATTTTAACCTTTCTAACCTTAACTTTTTCGTTCTTTATTATAATTTTTTGACAAATTATTAATAGCAAACATAACTTTACGACGTAATATCAATATAAACGGTAACGGTATCCCCGAAATTACTTTAACCGCGGTTAAATTAAATTTTTTGCCGAAATTATCGAACCGCGAAAATTACCCGAAATGGAAAAAATATATAATAATAATTATTAAGGCCTGTAATAATTACGAATTTATGCCGGGAAAAGCTTTTAATATTATCGACAAAATACCTTAGCCACTATAATTACAATAGCTAATATCTTAACGTAAAGCTGTTATATTATTTTGGAACAATTTAAACAAATTTATCGAACAAATTATTAAAGCAAAAAATACGGTAGCAAAATTATTTACTTAAACCAAAAAGGAATTCAAATAAGAAAAGATTTTATCGCTTTTATAACTGGCCGATAAATAACATATGGCCAATTTCGATAATTACGATAACGCCCAAAAGTTTGGGCAAGAAATTATAAATATTTAAAAAGGTTTTATACGTATAAAACCGGAATATAAACTCCCTGCCAATTATTTTACCGTTTATTTCGTTCGTAAATTAAGGAAGAAATATAAAACTTAAATATAAATATTTTAAACCTTATATACCGACGCGCTGCCTAAATTAATTAACGTTATTCGCATAATAAAGGCTTAAAAGTTCCGTATAAAAGAGGATAAATTAGCAGGTAATAACGTACCTGCTATAATAGCAAAACCCCGCCAAAGCGTAAGCTATAAGTAAACAGTTACCGAAATTTTAATAAAGGAATAAAACTTTATTATAATACGTACCTTAATTTGTAATTACTGCGGAAAGCGGTAGCATATTAAGGACGAATGCTAAAAGTTATATCCTTATTTTCGGAAAAATAAAAAAGGTAAAAAGAAAAAAAAACCGGAAAAAAAATTAAAAAGGTTTTATTAACGATTAAAAATAAAAGTAATAATATTACCAGCATCTCTAGTATTTAAGTATTATTAATATCTTCAGCATTTTAAGCGTTTTTTTAATTAATGTTTAAAATAATAGATTTATTTTGTTTTTTATAAAAAGTTTAAGTATTAAATTTAAGGTATATATAATACGTTATATTTAACTGCAATAAATTTATTAACTTTACTTTTATACCTTTATTACATAATTTTACCATAAAAAATATCGGAGGTATTAAGATTTTAATTTTAAGATAAAATATAATTAGCAAAAAATGCATAACTTTTACTAGCACGTTATAAGATAAATTTAAAGATATTTTTTATACTTTAAAATTAAGAATTAACTTAATATTAATAATATAATTACTAAATAAAAAAGCAAAAATATTATTAAAACGAAATTTGTACGAAATTATAATATTAATCCGACATTAAAAACGAAATTTTACATTAATATTTATATATACCGTTTACGACAAGATAAATAATTTAATTATTAACCCGAACGTTATTTTAATAACTAATCCGAATATTAACCCAAGAACGGATACCTTTAAAATTTAAATAATTCGATTCGGTAACTTATTTACTTTAAAAACGCCTCGAATAATAGTACCGGCCTTATTAGCATATATAGTTAACCTTAAAATAAGGATTTAATACGAAAAAATAAATTATTTAAGCGAAATATTATTAATAAAATTCGAACATATAATATAAAAAATAAACGAGGTTTAAAATTATTGTATTTACGAAACTTATATTAAAGGCCGTATAAAAGAAAAATAGCATAAAGGCATATTAAATAAAGGATAATATATTAATAATGTTATTTACTTGGATATTTACGGACCTTTTTATATTATTAATGCAAAAAAGGAAAAATATTAGCTTATTATAATAAACGGTTACAGTTATTTTAATACGGTTTATCCGATAAAAAATAAATAAAAGGTATAACTTTATATTAAGTAATTGGTTAAATATTTCGAAAAATAAGAAAAATGAAGTTGCAAATACCGAATATTTTATGCAAATAAAGGTAAAAAATTTATTGTTAAAAATGCCAAAAATTGGGCATTACGACATAATATTACTTTATAAATTATTAATATCAAGCAATATAAAAATAACGGTATCGTTAAAAGTTTTAATATTATTATTTGAAATAAGTTACTATTTATAATAATAAAAGGTAATATACTTTTAAATTAATAACCCGAAATATTAAAAATAACTAATTATTTACGTAACCGAAACCCTTATAATATACTTAACGTTACCTTTTTTTAAATAGTTTACGGACAGAAACTTAATATAATATATGTAAAAACGTTAAGTATTAAAGTATAATATTTCCCTTTTTTTACGAAACGGAAAAAACTGGACCAAAAAGCAGATAAAAGTATATTTGTCGGCTATAGCAGCAATTCGATTTATAGGATTTTAATACCTATTAGAAAAATTATTAAAGCGTTAACTTAAAACGTACATTTTAATAGCGAAAAAAAAGCTAAACCGGAAATAATTTCCAAAGTTATATAAACGTTTTTATACGACAGGGGCAATCTTACGTACTTTCCATTAACCAAACGATAACGTTAAAGCATTATCGTTAAAAACTAAGCTAATAATTTAAACGTATAGATTTTACCGTTACGGATCTTTATAGGTAACATTAAATAATTTATACCCGATTTTAACCTTAATAATTAAATTTTAAAGCATTTTAAATTTCGATATTTATTTCGGACTCGGATATTATATAAAAATAATTATATATTAATGCTTTATTCGTTTTTAATACTAGCAGCAAATACCGAAATACCAAATACCGATATAAAGTTATAAACGTTTAATAAAGCAAAGCGAAATTATTTTTGAAATAAGTAACGAAAAGCGATAAAGGTCGAATACAAATCCTTAATAAATAATAATATATGGACGTTAATAAAACCGAAAAAAAGGATAAATATTTTACGTAGTAAATAAGTTTTTAAATTAAAAAAAGGGCTTAATAACGAAATTACGCGATATAAAGTACGGTATATAATTCGAAATTTCGAGCAAATTAAAAATATGGATTATTTCGAAACTTTTATTTTAATAATAAAACTAATAAACTATAAAAAGTTATTCGTTATAACGGCGGTATATAACTTAAAGATTAAGCAAATAAACGTAAAAATTGCTTTTTTTATAACATAATAAAAGAAAAAATATACTTTAAATAACTAAAGAAATTTAACGATAATACGGCTAAAATATATAAACTAAAAAAGGTATTATATAATTTAAAGTAGGTATTAAAAGTATAATTTAAAATAATAATTAAGTACTTAATAAAGCTTAATTTTATCTTAATTAATATAAACGGTAAAGTTTTTATTAATAAAAAATAAGGATTTATATTACGGTTTACGTTAACGATTTATTATTAATCGGCAAAAATAAAAAGGCGATTAATAACGTTAAAATAATATTAAATAAGTAATTTTAAATAATAAATTTTAAACTTTATTAATATATTTAAATATTTGTATTCGGAAAAACCGGTTGAGTTAAATTATTTACTTAAATTAATAAAGATATATTAAAAAGATATTTATATTATACCAAATAAAAAACTGCAAAAAAATTAATATTTCGATAACGACGACGAAATTAAAAAAGAAAAAATACGATTAAATTTGTTTAAAGGATAATAAATACCGTTATTAATTAATAATAAGCTTTTTAATATACTTAATAATAAAAACTAAATTAAACCTTATTTATGTAATATTATACGTAAGTAAGTATTTATTTAACTTTATACCGTAATATAAGGCCGTAATAAAACGGATTTTCCGTTATATTTAAAAAATAAAAAAGTTATATTTAATTTTTAAAAAGGAATTAAACTTTTTAACCGGTTTTAATAACGTTAATTAAGTAATTAACCCGGATATCCGAAAGTTAATTTCGGGTTATATTTTTAACCTGGGTAACGAAATAATTAGTTAATTATTTAAGTAATAAATTAGTATAATATTATTATTTTACGAAATTAAATACGTCAAATAAACTTAAGTTATAAAAAAAAGTTATTTAATTATAATATTTTTTTACCGAACTTAATACGAATTTCGGGAAAAAAGGTTAAAATATTATAATTAAATTTAAATTTAATATAGTTATTATTTACTGTAATAATTAAAACGTAATTGTATTAACGAAAAATCCAGATAATTATAATCGTTTTAAGTATATTAACATTTAATAGCATTTTATTAAAGAAAAGATAATAAAAGGAATAATTTAATTAAAGTATATCCGAATAAAAGATATAATAACAAATAGTTTAATTAAGTTATTCGTACGAAAATCGTTTTTAAAGTTTCGCAAAGTTTTCGGCTTAAAGCTAGCACCCGGCAATTACGCGTAAAAAAAGTTGGACCGTAATTACGTTATTATAACTTAAACCGAATAAGTAAATAAAGCCGGACCGGGGCGTCGGTTGATTAAGTTAACTTAATAAAGGAAATAATTTAGGATTAACGAAGTAACAGGAGTTAATTTAAAACTAACGAAGCCGCGGAAGTTAAAAGTTAGTCGAGTAGACGGTCCGGGAGCCGCAGAAGTATAAGAGATTGCGGGAGCATGTATTGATATATTGCATAACCTAGAGCGGAAGTGTTGAAGTAAGGGTTAAGGTCTTGCGGATAACTACAGTGACATGGCTCCTGTCAGTGTTGTGTATATATAGGGCCTCTCTGCCACCTAGATAGACAGCTAGACTTACCTCAATTAACGCTTATTATCCTGTCTATTTTAGCAAAACCCAGATGTCGGCATTCTTCGTCGGGACTATCTCCATGAGCCGCCGGATATACGCCGAAGCGACGTGCTTAGGATCCGGCTTGGTAACGGATAGAAGGTCGCCAAGGCCTTGAAGTAACGGCCGGGGAATGGGATACCAGGGTTCTCGAAGTCGGCACCGATGACACGGTGTCCGCGCAGGTGGAACCCGCGGACAAGGGTCAGCGCTTTGGCCATCCCGACACCTGTGACCAGAACGGTCCGCCTCTGGAGGTCGCAGTCCGGGCGGCTTGGCTGCCCATGCAGAAGCTCTCCTTCATTCGCCACCGGCTTGAAGCCCGAAGGAGCTGACCTCCCGCGGCTACCAAGTAGCGCCCCGATGAGAGACAGTGGCAGGCATACAAGACTGAGAAGAACGAGGGCCAGGGTCCTGGCACCTGCGGCTAGGTGTGATTGAGACGTCAAGTCCTTGTCCACGCTCGCACCTGAAAAGGACCTTCAGACATGTAACGAAGTTAAAGCGTCTAGCGTACAGTTCCACGATATCAGTCCCTCTTTGTGTCTCGACCACTCTACTTTTTGCAGCCACGGGCCAGACGCATGGATGTGTGCCCGGCCGTCCTGCATGAATGAAGTCCAGAGAACTTGATCCTAAAGTCACTCTCCATATACCGGGCTGGAGTGTGAAATTGTGAAGAATTACTCTATTTATATAAAAGGCTGTTTACAGAGATGTGTTGAGGGAAGTAGGCGACGGCATCTGGGTGGAGCACACGCAAGTCGTATAAAGGTAAAACACTGATTATTGTCTCAAAGCGACAGATGGAATTTATGCGATCTTCTTGCATTCCTATCATGGAGCTATTTTCTGCCTTCAGTACATTGCAGCATGTATACGTCAAGATTATGTGAGTCTGTCTCACCCCTACGACAAATTTAAGGGGGAATTCTAGGCCCGGATAAATTGTCTGCGGTTCTCCCAGGAACGAAAGAAATATGCCTCATGATGCCCAGCTCTATTGACCAAAATGCCTGTACCGTAGCGACTAATACGGGAAACTAAACGAGCCATGCCTTAAGATTTACTATGCTTGTGGAGCGAGGGGAGCACGGCGCACCCTGCCACGGATCCGCTACGTCTGGACTTCGACGGCTTTCGGGTGCGCGCTCGGGTTCTCAATACGGCCGTTGGCGTGTCCACCAACCGTACCGGCCATCTCCTCAAGGTCATCGCCGACGGTCTGACTCACGGAGAGGACAACCTGGTTCCTTCGCAGTCTCTTCTATGCTGAGAGTTTCGGTCTCGTTGTCCGCATAGCCGGTGTCGGTGCTGTCTACGTATGCCTCGAGCCCGTCACCTCGGCGTGGGTGCGTCTGGGTGATCTCTTTGTGCTTGTGCAGTGCGTCGCTTAACTCCTGTGCGGATATGCCGCTGAGGATGATGCAGCGCCCCAGAGGACTAGGTACGGCGAGTTTCAGCAGGCCGTCCCGCGTCTTCAGGATGGCCGCCGTGCCCTTGTCCAGGACCTCTTCGTCGAATTGCGGATGATCGATTGACAGACCGGCTCTGGAGAAGAGAGAGAGCAGTCGTTGGTGTTCTGCGTCGGGTGAGAAATCCTAGCCGGTTTACTAGCGTAGCCGAATAGGCCTTGTCGATCGAGATGGCGTGGCCGTGACGAGCTCGTGCATCGGCGACCACCTTTCGAAAGCGAGTTAGAACCGTCCCCATCCTTGGGGCTTGTTCACTGCGGAGAACTTACGTGTGACCGTATGCAATTACTCTGTCTAATCCGATCTCGTGAAGGTTGGGCGATTCCAACTTGAGCATCTCGTAGATCCCTTCACGGTTAATCTAAGGAGGTCAGCCGGGGTTAGCCATGAAGCGACGAGCCACTTGCGATATCTGCCGCCTTTCGGACTTCGGCGGGCGAGCCGTCGGCCCTGCCGAACTTAGTGTCGATCAGTTGTTCGCGAACTCATCCAGGAGATCGAACACTTGAAGATGGGCACATGAAGAGATCTTGATTAGCTCTGCGAACCCGTTTCGAACCTGCGCCCTCGGCAGGGTCCGAAGAAACGTAAAATCCAAGATGGTGTGCATGGGTGCATGGTAAGCGCCGAGTCTGTTTTTGTACCGCCCGTAGTTGACGGCGACTTTGATGCTGACGCTGGCGTCTATCAGCCCGATGGCGGTAGTTGGAATCCGGATGAAGTTAGTGCTGCGACGATACGCAGCACAAGCGAAACTGAAAATTGCTGTCAGCCCGAGCCCCTTTTAAACCAATCGGTAACCTGAAAGATCACGGATCCTTACCCCGCGACGTCCGTGACCAGGTCGCCTCCGACGACCAAGACTGGCTCCTGTATAGCGAGTAACTTCCGCATGATACCGAACTCGGTCATGGAGTCGCAGATGCTAAGGAAAGAATTGACAGTCTTGGCTTTCTCGCCTACGGAGGTCTTGTGGACCTTCAAGCTTAATCCGCAGTGTTGGAAGTACCTCTCCATCTTCTGGCCGTAGAGGCTGTAGACGTTATCGCCCATGACAGCAATACATGGCCCTATTTCTTGTAGCAGCCCGCGAGGTGGGAATTGGAGATGTCGAAGACCCCGTCCACGAAGGTGAAATCATACTCAATCTTCTAATAACCCTCCACATGAAATCCATGCCTTGTCTCAAAGACGCTGGCCTTCAGGTCGGATGTTTTATTCTGACTTCAATTGGTTGACGTATATGCGAGGCAGAGAAGCGACGAGATACGCCCAATACAGAGTCCAACTTTGGGGCACACTGAAAACTTAAATCCCCTTGCCGCAGGCATGGACCGTCATCATCGAATTCAAACCCCTTGCTCTTTAAGAAAACAGCAGTGCAATGATCTCAGTAGGACCCAGAATGTGAGCCATTGATGTTGAAAAGGCCGCAACCAACCGCTAGTCTTACTGAACAGCAGCCACTGGCGTGTCTCTACCCGTAGCGACTTAACTGCTTTCGTCCTGGCTTAAAACCGTAAAGGCAGATTAGGCTTCGGCGTAAACCCCAACCTACATGACCAAAAGTGGCGGCACCCTCAAGCTGATCTGCTGGTGCGGAATTCACCCAGATTGCCGAGTTTCACGTAACGGCCTCGGCGACGACGCCTTCTGTGTCTCTGATCACCTGAAACCAGGTCATCGTTGGCGCCTAGCAATAGATCGTAATGAGAGGTTACACCTCGATGTTAACAAGAACTCGTCACGGTTCCCTGGAGAGTCAATGACCTCAAGATTCCTGCTTGGCGACACAACACATTCTTGAAACCACGCGTGGGGCCAGGAACTCAAGTCGCTACGGCCGGACAATCACGTAGAAAGAAGTTTGCAGAGGCTGGATTGCTCGACATTTCGAGTTTCGATGCCTCCCTTGTACGATTCAAAGCCGGCTCTCTCCTACACACCGCAATAATGAAGCACAGGACATTTCAGGGCGAGGTCTATCAGCAACAGGGAGATGTCTATGTCAGTCCTGTGTAACTCCCATGGGCGTATGCTAGGCAGAAGCATGCTGACATTGTAAATGGGCGGCAGCTTAACGATGGACGCGAGAATGCGCTTTTGCATTTCGCTTACAACCATCCCAAGATAGAGCGGATGCGCGGTAACCCGAAAAAGGTATTAGAGGCGATTGACGAGTATGCGAGGACGCAGAAGTCTCTCATGAACATCGGCCCTTACAAGGCCCGGACGGTCGGTGACCTGATCAAGAGAGAGAAGCCGGAGTCATGGTTGAATTGGGTGGCTACGTCGGCTACTCTGCGATTGCTTTCGCTGCGGCGTTGAAGGCGGCTGGTGGGATGCGGTACTTCAGTCTGGAGATAAATCCTGAATTCGGTGCGGTCATATCGATGCTGGTGGATTTGGCAGGATTACGTGATATAGTTACGGTCGTCATTGGCGCTAGTTCCGACTCCTTGAAACGCCTTCACTCCGAAGGCAAGTTGGGGCGTATCGACCTCCTCTTTCTGGACCATTACAAACCAGCCTATACCATGGACCTGAAGCTATGCGAGGAGCTAGGTCTCGTCGGTCCAGGATCCGTATACGTGGCTGATAACGGTCAGTTTCGCCGGATAACGAGATCCGCAGGGTGAGAATGGCTAACAAGTTCCGGTCCAGTCGTCAAGCCGGGAAATCCCCCTTATTTGGAATACGTCAGCAGCACCGTAGAGCAAAAGCGACGAAGTTCCCGGAACGCAGACAGAGCAACTCTCAAAGGGAATCCGAATCTTCTGTACGAAACAGAGTTCATCGAAGGCTGGGAACCCAGTAGTGAGCCAGTTAGTCTCTCTCGTCTTGAATATGCTATTGCAGCGATGCTCACGTGTAGTAGGATGCTCTGGAGATCGCGAGATGCATTCGCGTCGAAGAGTAAAGAAAGAGGTTTATTCTCATTGTTCGTCAGTGATTAGAGCGTTATCACAATTCCGGGAAAGGGATCATGCGCACGGTACCTCAAGGCTGCCGGTGACCATGAATCAGAGCGTGATCTCAAGGCAACACACGTCTACCATTGTTTCCATAGATCTTAATAGTGCTTAGCAGCTTGTAGATGACTTGGTCGGACTCTGAAACGTCGATGAACTTGAGGCAGTAACTTGGAATTTCCATCCGGGGTGTTTACTTTGACATTAACTTGTGGGAAGTTTCCTACGCATCTTAACCAATGTTTTCGATCACATTATGCGTTCACTTACAAGGGCAGTACCATGACTTAATACGTACGGACATCCGTAATATCGGTTGGGCTTGATCTTTCACCGCCTCTCCTGATTCATTATGTATAGACGAGCCGACAATGCCAAAAGCTAACAGCCGCGCCTTTTTCAACGCTCATCACGCGTTCCAGCTACCTAGGCAGGTGTCGTTATATTAGCACGCACGCTTCGAAAGCATGGCAGCAGGTACCCTTTAGTCGTCCTTTACACGGGAAGTTCCCGGAACATGCAATAGGGCTTCCAGAACCAGAGGCGCCAAAGAGTAACGTCATACTTCGACGATGCGATTATGTGCTGTCACCGGGAGATGCCCAAATCAACTTAATCGGCGAGTGATTTGAGGACACCTGGACCGGGCTCCGCGTTTTTCAGCTCTTCGAGTACGATGGGTCTGCTGTCTGGACGCCGATATGGCCGTCTTCGGGGATGTGGATTCAGTAGTTGAAAGGACGACAGACTACCGGCTGACTTGCTGGGAGCCAACCACACATGTGCCTGCAACCGAGACTCGGACCCCTGGGCGCCGGAAGACTGGAGACTGGAGGATTGCGCTTACACGCTGATCTCTCACCCCGAGGCGCTCACGAATCATCAGCCAGGCGACAGGATCCCATGGACGCACCATCTCCCAAATAAAAGAATATTCCTCTTCCAACCATCCCCGAAACTGTGGGAGGAGATGTTCTCTTTTTCCAACGCAACGGCACTGCAGTCAGCCTTCAAGTTTTCATGACCAGGGCTTTTTAGCCCACTTCTTCCGAGACAGATGGCGCGCTCTTGGCTAGCTGTACAGCGCGCCCAGGACGATGCAATACCGGCACATCAATATCTGGCGCGACGGAGTGGTAGTGTGCTTACATTACATAGTCGACGAGCCTTGGACTAAACACGTCGGTGAGGGCGGGACTGCCGGATACAAGGCGCGGAACGGGGTCACTCATCGGTGGTGGTGGGATGCGTACGATGCATGGGAAACCGAGAGACTAGGAGAAGGCGCGAAAGGGCCGGAGACTGTCCGTCTGGCAAGGAAGGGAATAGCGCCACCGCCAGGGCTACGCTCGACGACGATGCGGCCGCGGATGTGAGGTCGATTGGGAGCGCGGTGCAAGCTTTCACCCACAATCTCGGGCGACTAAGCTCTAACGCAGTCACGTAAGAGGCAGACCCTTCGTACCTTACTGGTAAGCAAAGAAGGTAAAGATTATGCTCTGTTATGTATAGTACCCTAAAGACGAGCGTTTGGAAGGATACAAGCTATCAAGATGTCCTTACGCACGTCCAATATCAACTTATGACTCCGACGTAAAAGGGGTTTCACTTTTGTGTTGTTGCTAGGCCAATCTAGAGCCCGGCTTTGACCTTAAGTGCTGGTTCTTATGAAATCTAATAGTGTCCCGCCGTACTGTGGAGCTTCACAAAAAAAATTTTTTTTGGCACTATTCAGATTCGACAGTTCTGCAGTTGTATATAAAAATGTGTGTGTGCGTATACATGTAAGAGAGAGAGTGTGTGTGTGTATAGGTAATACCTCCCCGCTCCCAGGGCAGGTACGTGAATAGTACATACAAGGAATGGTCGGGAATGAATAGTTCTCAATGTCGAAAGACTGCTTCTCTATAAGCCATAGGACCATATGATAATGTAGGCAGTGCCGCAGCCGAGAACACAGTCCCGTTCATTGTCGATGTTTGGCAGCGACACGGGAACGATTAGAGTGTTGCTAAGTATAATTTCACTGACCTCTCGAATTTTGTTCCCGCCCGTTAGCGTTGTTCCGTACGTGACTGGAGCTGTTGCAACTCCGCCCCCGTAGCTACAGGTGCCGCGACTTCGTCGGCAGGATCGGCGTCCGCCGGATCCGCCCAGCCTTCGCGGTTGTCATGCACCAGTCTCACAAAGGCAAGGTCGAGGACCAAGGCGACGACGCAGATGCCCACTGCGAAGTATAAAGCCGACCTGTAACCCCTTACGGTGTCGCTACTCCTCTTCCCCACCTGCGACTCGATGGTCGAGGCGAAGCCGAGTCCCAGGCTGTTGCCGTACAGCAGCAAGGATCCGACCAGGGACCCCGCGATGCCTTGCTGGCTCCGATTGACAGAATTGCTGGCAATGATCTGGGCCGCCGTGTAGACCAGATCGGGGGAAAAGGCACTGATGGCGGTGCTCGGGAAAACCTGATACCAGTAGGATTGATGCGCTGGCATTGTGGCGATGAGGACGTTGGACACCAACATACACGTAGTGCCTATTGCCAAGATGTACTGGGCGGGCATTCGCGGAACCAGCAATGCGGCAAGAAACGCGGCGGCGACGCCACAGATGCCGAAGGGCGTCCATCCGATGGCGAACTGCATTGGGGTCCAGTGGCGCACCTCTTGCAACCAGGCCACTGTGTACCATAAGAGAGTGCCCGTGGCCATAAAATTCAACAGTACAACGAGTATTAAGGGGGTGAAGGACGGGGCCTTGAAGATGCTCAACGGCATGATCGGGTCAGACGCGAAGTAGTGCTCCCAGACGCCGTACCCGACAAAGAGGACGATGGATGCCACCAGCGTGGCTATGATCATGGGATGCGACCACCCGACTGCCGGTGCCTGACTGAGGAGCGGTCCTGCGTTTAGCGAGCGGGTATCTACGGGGGAAGACAGGTACAACTTACTTCCACACCACGTTGAAGACTATCAGACCGCCCAAAGACAGGAAGGACCCGATCCAGTCGATCTTCCCGTTGCGGTCTACGGGCACCTCGCGAGGAAGAAGCGCCCACAGCGGCACGGCGGCCGCCAAGCTGACGATTGCACTGAAGAACATAAGTTCAAGCTCCTGCGGCATTGCATGGGACGCGGCCTACACGAAGGTAAACATCCAGACCATAGAAGTTCTCTTGAGGAAACCGCCGACGATCAAGCCGCCTAGGTAGCCACCTATCGGAGCCGACGCGCCGAAAAAGGCCAGACTTAGATTCCTTGCGAACCCGGGCGGGTTCGTGATGCCTATCATGCCCACGGCATTAGGCATGATGAAGGCGCCCCCGATCCCAGACAGTGCACGCATGACGTTGAAGGCGACGAAGTCGCCGCAAAATCCGCAGGCGAAAGTGAAGACAATCAGAGCCGCGCAGCCCAGTAGTAACATGTTCTTGTGTCCGTAGACGGCCCCAAAACGACCGCTGACTAGGACGAATGTTCCCTGCGTGAGACTTTGAAATGCCACGTTAGTCGCAAGTACATTTGCTATATGGTCACCCGAAGGTTAGATCCGGAGAGACGCAAGGGAGTCACTTGCGGATAAGCGGCGGCAACCCAATTGGCATGGATGCCCGACACGCCGAGCCTCCTGCTGATATCCAGCCCCCCGGCTACGCCGATTAGGTGGCAGATCATCTGCATAACGTTACAGGCGATGATGAGGGTCGTCACGGCCAGACGGCGACGACGGTTAGTGACGTTAAGCGGAGCGACGTCAAAGACCCGTTGCATGGCCTCGGGGGATGAAGTGGTCGCGGCTGCACTCGGCCGGGACTCGACGGCGCCTGCCGGCTCACCATCCTCCATACGCCGGGATGTCCCGGAGGCTACATTTCCCTCGCCCGTAGCGGTCTGTGATGTCGGAGACTGTGCATTAGGAATCAGTGCGTGGTGGATTATCGAGTGCAGCGACATCATGACGACGGGTTAGAGGTATCAAACAGTCAAAGGCAGCGATGTAGAATAATCTGAATAGCTCCACGCCTGTTATTGTTGTTGATGATTACTAACTCTGCTGAAATTATCCCTCATATAAATTTGCGGTAAACCCTATGACATCCACCCATCGGAGACGTAACTATAGCCGAAATGTCACTCCTTGAGAATCCTTGTGGATTTCTCCGGGTCTGTCGATATGCGGTGAAAGTGGAAAGCCCACGGTTTTGTACATTGCTTTTGGGGGTCTCCACCGGTCTCCACTCGAGCCCAGAGATTCCATCACCAACCCCACCAGTCCTTGTCGGGTTAAAGACTAGGAACTCTATATTCAGCGAGCAGCCCTCCAAACTCCGGCCAACATGTCGGGTATCCAGCATTGAGTACCGTATTATCTCTCGAAATTCGGCGAAAGCTAATGCAGGCCAAGACGCCCGCCTTCTAGGTTCTCCAGACGGAATAGTTTTTCCTCTCCTTTTATTCGTTGCAGTATTTTTGGGCCCTCGATCCACTTAATCAAAAATAGCATATTTCTTCGGTGTTATATATGATCCGCTGTATTAGCCCGTCTTGGCCTGCATTAGCTTTCGCCGAATTTCGAGAGATAATACGGGTAAGCAAAGCGGTAGTACGAATAATCGATGCTTTCAATGGTTGTCCTGGAGGGTCCTCAGATGTCAATTCGTCCGTACTACATACAGCCTTGACACTTAGGTGATGAGGTGAAGCCGCGAACGCCCTCCTCTGAACAGGTTCCGAAGCTCATGGAGCGTCTCGGTCCTTTCCGATTTTGGTAGCCATCCCTAAGTAAACCAATTCCCTGTTTCACGATACAAGAGGATCAGCAAGTGTAAATGTGCGCAAATCACTTTGAGACCTAGCTCACTTGAATTGCCAAGGCACGCGGAGCTATGACATCATCCCTATAATTCACCTGTTTGCTACTTCCTAGACTCAGCATGGCTGAGCTACATGACGTCTAGACTACCCAGGTGAGTAGCACATACCTAAAGTGACTACCTATGACTGGCTGCCACCTTCTATAAGTACTTGGGTAAACAAGTGGAAAAGAGTCTCCCCTCTTCCCCCGCATCAAGTTCAAACAAGCATCCAAGCATACTACCATACGGTATCACATCGCACCCTACGACGTCTTTCTCCTCGACGTTCAAAAGCATCCTGGTTTTTATCATTGCCACATACAAACAATCCGGTTAACCGATCACGATGGACTTCATCAACAAAGTCACTGGCGGATCCAACACCCAGGACAAGACGCAGCAGCAAAGCCAGAGCGGCCAGCAGCAGGACGGCGGCGGCATCATGGGCAAGCTCAACACCATGGCCGGTGGCGGGAAGCAAAGCGAGAAGAACGAAGACGCTCTAGACAAAGGTTGGCTTAACTGTCTTCATCTACCCATAATACTCCTCGTGACCCCGACGTTGCTGACATTCATCGATCAATGCAGGAGTGGACTTCGTGCAACAGCACGTTTTGGGACAGGGGGATCAGAGTAATGAGAGCGCCGCCGAGCAGGCCAAGGACGAGCAGATCTCGGATTTCGTTCGCGGTCAATACAAGAGTACGACGGGAAGTGATGTCCCCGTCAAGGATAAGGACAGGTTTTGATTCATTGAGAAATCACCAAGTTCTCTAGCAGGGGACCATTCTGGCGGGAATCCAGGAAGCAAGGTTGTAGTATGACATCAGTTGCTTGCTTGCTATGATGATTGACTTTATGATCTGACCTTATTTCTCCTGTGATGGTTCCAATTTAAACGTGGAAATGATGAGACGGTGTGTCTATTGCTTAACGGGTCGACTAGGAGCCTTCTATTCCCCCGAAACTGACCGCAGCCGCAAGGCTACCCCATCGTCGATGTGGGACAATACGGGGCGATGCTATCTGCATCACGTTGACCAGTTCCCAGCCGTTAACAGTGTGAAGCAAATACGAGGAGCTTCAACAGTCATCAGCCCAGTTACTATACCTCTCTACAGAGCCCTGCAGCACCCTCTTATTCTTCGATGCCATGACAATAGCACCCTTGCGCCCCTGATCAAGACTACCCAGAGCGGTCATATCGTCGCTGCCGAGGCTGAAGCGGAAACCATCGATATTGGCCCCGATCCTGTCCGGATTGTCGCTCTTGGTCAGGGGAATCCATTTCTTCTCCAGGTTGCACCTTATAAGCACCTGGTTCGGCGAGATGTCATGCTTGTCAGTGATGCCGATGAGCGTCTCCTCGTCGGTTTTGGTGTTTCGGACTAGAGGCCAATACGCCTCGATGGCGATACCGTTCTTATGACAGTAGTCCACGATGCCTCTCTGGTGATTCCACGGGTGTAGCTGGGATATGTGCATTAGTCGGGCGTCATTCTTTCGGGTAAAGGACTCGCCTTGCGAACTTACCTCGATCTGGTTGGCGTGCGGAGGCCGGACCTTAGCAAACTCCTCCAGCTCCTCGATATGCCCGATACCAAAGTTGCTCCAGTGCTCTTCGTATTCCTCTCCCAGTACAGCCGCTCCAGGACCTGCCACAGCTGCTTACATTTCTCCCTACCGCATTTCGGACTATAGATGAGGAACAGATCGACGTATCCCCGTCATCGGGCGCGTCTAGCTTCTTCACGCCTCCCGACGTACCTGTCGTAGTCGTCCTCTGCGGAATCTCCGGTGCCTAGGATCTTGCTCGTAAGGAAGACGACAATGCGCGGTATGCCGAAACTCTCGACGGTCTCGCTCGCCCCGCTCTCATCGCGTAGTACTGGGCTGTGTCGATGTGCTTGTGTCCATATTGTAGGACTCTGAGGCTCCACTCTATGCATAGGTCGACTAGTAACCTGTAAACGCCGAAGCCCAGCTATGGGATGCTTCGAGAGTTCGACAGGGCGAGCGTATCGCTTATATATATTCTCTCTCCAGCCATCCCCTAGATTCATGTGATTTCGCAAACAATTGTGTTGTTGGGTGGTAACTGCTTGATCTCCTGTTCAATGGAGAATGTAGCTTCTTCAACGTATCTAAGTGTGGTGATATTGGGGTGCCAATATAGCTAGCCGACGCTGACAACGAACTCCTTGCAGTTACCATGCATTCTCCTGGTCCCAGTGTACACCTTAGGGGTGCCTCGAACACCGGAATTTAAACGCTACTGGATGGGTCATGACCTCATTGAAACGGCGTCGAAGGTCTGGCAAACACAATCGGTTTCTATATGGAGTATGTAGTCGTTAACACTAATTAATTAAAATCACGTCACAGGAATACCTCATTGTGCAAATCATATTTGATCCTTTCTAGCGAAGAGCTATGCACTGAGTAGAAATTGTATCTGTTGAGAGTGTTCAAACGTCCCAGCTCACGGCTCTGTGTTGAGATACCCAACCCCTGAAATCTTTATGCTCTGCCCTGGAACGTGTCTCGATGGGCGGTCTAGACTTGAATTACGCCACATGCACGCTCGGGCAAGCTGCGCCATGGAAAAGGAAACTCCGAGCGGAACAGCCGGCCCAGTTCGATACGATCATGGAGTCCATCATGGAGCTCCGGGACGAGCAGGCTAAGCATCTCCCTGACAGGTCCGCCCTCGGATTTGCCAACTTCTCCTCTCAGGATTCCAAGCAAGGTTAGTCGCTGGTGTCGTAATCAATATTGACGGAGATGCGCCCACAAATACGCATACAGATGACCTGATCAGGTCAGCTTTAAAGAGCTCCGCGGCATGTCAGCCGCCGCGGACGATACCCTGGCTCGAATCATAGGGTCTTCCGCCAGCGAGCCATCAGGGCTTAGGGTCGGCGTAATGTGCGCAGCCCAGGCTCCGTTCTTACGTGGCTGGGCCTGCAGCGGTTAAAATGCAATGGCTTCCTGTTAGCATAAGCGGGCCTGTACCTGTTCGCCCTAGTTTTAATCTGACTTGGGGAATGAGCTGGTTGACTTGAGCAGGCCTCAACTGGACCCGGCTGCGATTTATCGCCTCTGCCGTACGTGCAGCTCCAGCATCATATTCATTGACGACTCCCGCGAGCATGGGACTGCAGGTCTTAGGGACTGCATCAGGGTCGAAACCATCCCCCCTACTGCAAATCAGGCAAGGGCATAGTAGTCCCCCGCGTCGTCTTCACCAAGCCTCAGAAATCTGATATCGCATACCTGCGTCACACTTCGGGCATATCTGGCGGATTACCGAGGCTGATTTTCCAGAGTAACTGGGAAAACGTCGGGGCGCTACCAAGGTTCACAACTCGAGGCGACATCGTCGCAACTTTCACGACTATACCCTGTAACACGGTGGCCTTGCCGACTGCTTTGACGCATAGACGTCCAGTGCTATGGTCTAGTTCTTTCCGGAGCGCCATTCTTCCGTCACGGGGGCCAACGTGATGGACTCCGTGGAACATGCCTGCGAGAAAAGCTCGGTCCCCGTGCGACACTTCTTGCCCTTTCCGGACGTGCCTCAACTGCTCGCCTCGGGAGGCGATGGTGTTCGGCTGCTGCAGAGCATGGATCTAGTAGGCATGGACGGCGCGGCATTGCCTGCTGCGGTCGGTGACGAGCTCGTTGCAAGGGACATCAGACTCGTATCACGAATGGGCAGCGCAGATGCGGATATCTAATGTCTTCACATCGTGACTATCAGACCGATAAGGGATAGCAGCATCTTCGCCCCTTTGGCATTCCAGATCCCCTGGGGTTCAAACCTAGGGGGAATGGTCTGTCGGGGCTTGTTATGGCGTCGGCGTGGCCACTCCTGGCGGTAACAAATCGCGATGGCGGCTCGTACGCGACATCAGACTTACTTGAACCGCATCCCACGATCCCCACCGCATGGCGTTATCATAGTAGGGCAGATACTCAGATTGCCCTGCCCAACGGCAAGAAGTTTGACCCTTCACCGATGGAGGAGTATGGTGAGACTTTGCTGGCGACGAACAAAAGCAAGGGTTCTGCGATGACAGCTCGCAACTAAGTTCGATGCGGACCCTTATCGACAAGTACAGTGTCTTCCATGCCCAGGCAGCTGGCCTCAAGTGAAAAATGGTACAGTAGTTGTACTCACAGGGGCAACCGGATCGCTCGGCGCACATATCCTCCATGCGCCTCTGCTGAACCCCGGAGTCCGTAGAGTATATTGTCATCTCGGAGCAAAAACGGCATCTGCAGCGCATGAGCGCGTCCCAGAAGCTCTCTTGAAGCGCGGCCTACCAGAGCTAGAACGCCCCGGCGGATACCCCGGTTTCGATGGGTACGCCCTCTGCCTACCTTGCATGCTACAAGATGCCCACCTCGATCTCTCAGAGGGTATAAGAGAGTGATTCTTGGAGAGGCAACGGTTTTTATCCTTACTGCTTGGGCGGTGAACTTCAGTATTCGGTTATCCTCCTTCGAAGATCACCTTCGAGGAACAACACAACCGAATAAAATATGCCATGTAAGCCGCCGCGCGGTTCCTGTTTCATCAGCTGGACGGCAGCCGTCTCAAACACATCAGCCGGTCGAGTGCCCGAGAGGGTGTCATCAAACCCGTCGGACTCTACAGCATTAGGATACGCTCAATCCAAATAGGCGACCGCAAAGATCTGCTGCGCAGCATTTGACACTTACTCTAAGATGAAGTTGAAGCAGCGAGTGTTCTCGAAGACCACCCAGCTCTATCATCCGAGTCGGACAGCTTTATAGCAATGAAGCAGGGATTGGAATGCGGGCGAAGATTATCCTCTCATGCTCTCTGCAGCGCGGATGTCTGGCTGCCTGCCTGACGTCGGAAGCGCATCGCTCAGATGGTTGCCGGTGAACGTCGCCGCCGACGCAGTCCTTCAGGTTGTCTTACCCGGCCACTCCACAGGAGGGCCACGGGAGCAGACCGCAAGACCGTCAGAGAAGCCGCTGTCAACAGTGCCGGTATATCACGTGTTGAATCCGCATACAGCGCCCATCTGACATTAAATATTACGGCAGATCGCAGAGGAACTCGGCCCTGTTGGATTTGATATGGTGCCGCCATCTCCATTGGCTCCTGCCGCCTGGAGTCAGTGCTAGACGATGGGGGCGACAACATCCTTCGCAGAGTTTACCGGGACTCTGGAAGGCCAAACTGTCCGGAGCGATGAAGGTCAACTCCAAGAGCCAGGGACCAGATATTCATGAAAACATTGTAATCCCTCCCACTTTCGATTTTGTTCATACAAAGAGGGCGTCGAGAATTATGAGCCATGTCAAACCATTAGATCGCGAGTCGGTTTGCGGATGTAGAAATGGGTATCGGGCAATGTCGGGCACTGAACAAGGTACCGGTAGTTGAATCGTCATGATCAGGGCTGCGCTAGCAGAGGCCGGCATCTTGACTGGGTGCGTATAAGAACCTACCCTGACGGGACCTTGTTGATATCGTCCCGGTCACTCATCTACCTGACCTGCCCTTGGTAACTTTGGAGATATAAAATGCAGAGCACCGCTCACTGCCTTGTATCTATACACCTGCATATATTCTATATGCGGGTTATAAACGGACTTTAACGCCGTTCAATTAACCTGCGTCTAACCAACGTCAGATGATATGTAAGTTTCTGTAGAGATTGGTGGTTACCTTCGCAGCGTTTGACACAGCCAGTCAGCTGAAGCTCTCCAAGGCGGGGTATGTGGGGTCGCTAGTGGAGGCCGCTAGCCCTGCACCCTGGCACCCCTGGCTCTCTTAGCTTGACGCCCCATATTTTAGACTATTAGCGTAAATCGATGCCTTGACAGTGATGGCAGCTAGCTAGGCCTCCAGCTATGGCGTGCCCAGCTAAGCTCCAGCCAACTCAGCATCTCGCTATACAATGTGTCTCTCATCCATGATTCGTACTATATGTCCTTATCGATTATGTCTGAATTCCCTCGCTTAAGACATTCTCCAGTTTTGGCTAGCTCCCGTCAGCGACGTATCAATCATAGTGGAGACTTGATGGCATTTTTCCAAGTATTGACGGGCAGGTTTTGGAACCCGGAGTTGGAAGTGGACAAAATATGTAAGTACCTATAGGTAACTAACATCTGGGTTCTTCAGGAGCCTTGATTTGGTAGACATATGTACGTATACGTATTTGTAGGCTGTGTGTAGCTATTTGTCACATGAAACCCGTGCCGGTGTAAATCCCCTCAAGTCTACGGCTGAAGCATGCACAGCCTCTAATGTGACCTGTAGGTAAGGGCGCTTCGCACACACATGCATGTAGGTAGTTCGGGCAATACGACCTAGGCGCACTGCTGCAAGGCTTAGGTAACACGCAAAGCGCCCTGGGAAATGCTCATCGATGGTTGCCGCACTATAAGGTAGAGAACAAGAATCCCACAAGGAAGCCCCATCGGTATCCGCCGGGCACACGCTACGTGTACCTAATAGATACCTTACGTTTCTGTCAGCTTTGTTCTCACCACTGTTACCTGTTTCTCGGGGTTTCAAGTTATTCCTGAAGTGCCTCTACATATATGTAGACAGCATACATACATATATACATTCCTACTAGATACCTTACAACAGTCTACATACTCCGAGTTGCTGTGACAGAGGCTCCAAGGTTACCCAATCTCAGGCACCTAGTTCGGGTAGGTACACAAGATGCCTTTGAGCTCGCCAGTCCCTGCTTATATACATGCATACCCACAGGTGGAATGGCTGCGTATGACATACATACATACATACATACATATATACATACATACATACATACATACATACATACATACATACATACATACATGCATACATCTCGAGGTATGTGCCCCCGAAGGACTTTAGTCCATAGAGCAACTTCCACCTCGCCCACCCCGAGTATCTGCGTTGCCCCTCACTCACCTTATCCTCGCTACCTCAGACCAACAGTCTTTTCTGGGATCACCCACACTCGACCATACCAATAAATTCGACCTACCCAAGCCAACATTTCCGGCGGACGTAGGACTGTCCATTCGTATTCTATCCATGCTCTCCTGCCGAGAGTTCAAGGCGACCTCCAGTTAGGAATAAAAACCCACCAGACAAGTACTGTGGCTCGCTTCCCCAAAGAGACCACGTGAAGTCCAAGGGACTCGTTGACCTGGACTCGCCGTTCTAGGACGACATCGAGAGCCACACTCGTTCCTACGACATACATCTACGGACTCTACGGTATCTTCATAAGGTTATATCCTTGTAGTACTCATGCCGCGCCTACATAGGAGCTGGTACTACTGAGTAGCAGGAAAGATTGTTGGCGATTCCAGACCCCAAGCTTGTCCACTAGAACAGTCACACGTGATGACCTCTAGATTTAAGAAGTCAACTCCGTAACTCACCAACTCCGTCCTTGATCTTCAATCAACAACGCCCGCTCGGCTGGCCTACAATCTCTAGGCGAAAGATAACCAAGGAACGACTGAAAACGGGTCTGAGCTGGGTAGCTGCGACTAGAGCGATCTGCTATTCTACTTTTACATCCGACTCACGACCTCTTTTAACACACATATTTGATATCTCAGATTCCGCACCGCAGCCTCGGTGGTGACACCCGTCATCCTGTATCTTCTCTCTTTTCCTCCTTTGTCCCTCCTTATCGCACTTCAGGTGGGCGCCAACATGACCAAAGGCTTGGAGGCGACCTGGAAAAACATTAAGGGCATCGGGCGCCATCTTGGAAACCAGGAGCCCGGCGACCCAAACCACGAGCCGGACGAGAACTCCCCTTTTCACTCCGGTCCTTCTATTTCTAAGTCCCGCCGGGCGAATGCCAACCAGAGTCTGAATTCTCCAAAGCTCCCGCGTCAAATGTTCTCACCAGCAGATCATATAGTCGGTCCCGGACCGAACCTTACGTCTCCGCAGTTCTATGCTAACTCTTGCCAGAGTGCCGCCACACATTGGCCGGGGAAGCCACTCTTCCGAAAAGGGGCATCATGCGTTACTGGCGGGGCTTCGGCAGGCGCGCCTCACCTCTCCGGCAGCCCGTTAAACCCCATAGATCTTACGGTCCCGAAGCATGGACAGGGCGAAGGCACTGGGCGGTCTAGATCATCAGCTGTTAGCGGTAGTACTTCTAGCACGGCTGCCGTGCCGCTGTCTGGGCCATATGGGTTTGGTACGCTTTCTGCGGCAATGACAGCCATGTCGCCTTCTCTTCCGCCGTTGCAAGCCCAGATTGGCAACTTTACTGCATCGCAGCAGGGCGGCTCCTTTGCTCAGCACCGGGCCGGAAAAGCCGCCGCCGAAAACATCCGCAGCTCCTATGAGAAGACGGAGTGTTTTCAAGTGCACACGTCCTCTCCCCCCTTTTTCAAGAACTCCCAGCCCGCCAGAGAACCCAGCCGTGTCGACGCCGCAGCCGATGAAGCAATAGCTTCGGATATCACGATGCAGTCGAAAAGGGAGAGAATCAGAAAGGGGTATCCATACCCCGATCACTTCCTCGACCCCGGATTTGGGCTCTTCAAGAAACCCGAGGAATGCCCTACATTTATCCACCCATTGGCGAAGCCCCTCTTCGACGCGGATGATGCGGTCGGCGTGGACGACTACGACTATGACTACCCAGCCGAACTCTTTGGAAACCCCGCGCATTTTCTTCAGGGTTCTCTTCCCACGTCTCAACATAAAGCGTCGTTATCGAACGCGGATCGGCTTACCGAAACTGGGACGACACCCATGGAATTAGACGTTACTGACGACTCTAGCGCATCCTCTTCCGAGCAGGAACTGTCTCCGGCGGAGAGCGTGGCGGTCCAAGAATGCCTGTTCCAGCTGCAGTGGTTTGTCAAAGCTGTGACGTCAACCAAGTGTGCTGCCTGTTCTAAGAAGGGCTCTATACAATCGAGTGAGATCATTAAGCTCACAAACTCGTGGTTTTCATCAGGAGGTAAGTGTTTTCTTATTCAATATCCAGCTTCGGGGCACGATATTGTCGTGGCGTGGCCCGAGGGCAGCCGAGCCGTCCGCCCTTATCCTTTGCTCTGTGACTGGAGGTAGTGGACGTATCATGACGCTTATCACCTTATAGGAACCATCATGTGTGGCCTGTCCTGCAAGACCGGATCGTGCAAGAAGACAATATGTCCGCACTGCGGTGTAGCACTATCTAGCCTCACGAATGTGTCCATCAAAAGCGCGGGAACACCGGTCACCGTCAGCTGCTGTAAGTGCCCTGGAGGACGCCTCTTCGCAATATGGGCACTTTGTTGTGGCTGGTGCGACAGACCGTCTCAGGTTAAGCGCAACGGAAGCGTAGTAGGGAGGATTCGGAGTCATCTCAAGCCTTCCGGCACCGCGCCTGGCCCTGCGTCCGGCTGCGGCCAACCGACGCCGGGCACCCCGGCTTTTGCCAGAGGTGTCGGATACGGCGGCACTGGGTGGGATATGGTCCCTTTCCACAACCATGGAAAATTTGTAAGTCAGATATGTCATCCAAGATGCGACAAGTGGGCCGACATTGGTTTGCTAATCGCAAGGGAATTCCATCTGCTGATGCTCAGGCAGGTCCACAGCCAATCACACCCGAGCCGATCGGTTGGCGGCTCCGCTGCGCCCAAGAAAGCAGCGGACAAAGGGGACGGACTCCTTGAAAGCTACTTCAGGCTGGTAACAGTGCTCCTACCATCTCAGAAGCAAACCGGTATCTTTCATGTTGCGCCTCCCGACTTTCTGGCATCCATCCTCTCGCGGAGTCCTTTGATGTCACGCGCTGCCGAGATGCTCGGGACCAACTCGATCGAAGAGACTTCGCGGCATGCTTCTTTGTACGACGCAATGGTGGACTTTATCAATGCCCTCGGTAACCACGCCGCAACGGTCGGTCTTGTTTACGAAGACCGCCCTATATACGCGGAAGGCGGGCGCCTGCTCCAAGTCTCCTTCGGTTCCGGGAAAGACAAGGAAAAGGTTGCGTCAAAAGTCGCGGTTAAAGACACGGGCACGGCTCTCGTGACCCTGCTGGGGGCCCTGGCGGAGCAGGCCAAATCGGTACTTCAGCATTCGAAGAAGAATCCCAAGGATTTCTCTGATGAGAATGGACAGAACTTATTAACGCTAAGTAAGAAGCTGTGCGACTCCGCAGACCTGCACAATAAGAACAAGCACCGGTTTCGAAACGAGATGGACATCACCGGCGGAGGCGGCGCTGCGGACGTGAACCTGACCGAGTGGCATCGAGAGAACTGCGTCCAGGACGCCCCGGACGAGGTGCTTCTGGCCAACTTTTCGTTCGCGGCGTTGGTTGGGACGACAGCCAAAAAACAGCCACCGGTCGGCCGGATGAGGAGGTTGATCACGGAGATCTCGAACCTTCGAGCGTCCCTCCCCGAAGGCATCTTCGTCCGCCACGGAAGTTCGCGCCTCGACATGATGAAGGTCTTGATCGTCGGCCCCCGAGGAACACCTTACGAATACGGATTCTTCGAGTTCGACCTATTTTGCACTATGGACTACCCCAACGTGCCGCCCATGATGCGCTTCACTACCACCAACAAAGGTAGGACGCGCTTCAATCCAAACCTCTACGAGGACGGGAAAAGTAAGTCCGCGGCGCTCTATTTTCGACCAACCGGATAATGGCCGACGAATCGCTTGCTGACGTTGGTGATAGTTTGTCTCTCCCTCCTCGGCACGTGGTCGGGGGAACAATGGAACCGGGAGAAGTCGCGGATCCTGCAGCTGCTCGTGAGCATCCAGTCCATGATCCTCTGCGAGCAGCCCTGGTACAACGAGCCGGGGCGGGAACGGTTCCCGAACGCCGCGATGTCCAACCAGTACAACGATGAGGTGCGTAGCTGGACGCTGCAGTACGCCATCCTACCGTGGGCCACCGCGATGGGGGCCCAGGGTGATGGGGAGGCCACTACCGTGGCGGGGCGGACACGCAGCGCGGCTGCCGCCATCCCACGCGTGGCGCCGCACTGGCGCAAGACGGCTCAGCTCTACCTACGCATGCACGCCCGGGATATCATCGACGCGGCGCAGGCGGCGCTGGACCGGCAGTCGGGACTCGATTCTACCCTGGCCCTGATGCAAGCGGTGCTGGAAGCGAAGAGGGTTTTCAGAAATCAGGGGTATCTGCCTTAAGAACGGCCAATCGCGAAGAGCGACGGCCAAAAGGAGATGCTGCGGCAATAGCGGCCTCCGACGGTTTCGGAAGGGAAGCATGAATGAGCGTTTGTGTCGCCCCAGACCGGTACGAAAGATAGGTCTACGAGGGGGAAGCGATGAGGCAGTATACTCAACAGCCATTAGAAAACCCTTTTATGGTGATCTATGTCGCACTTTGAGCTCGTCGAGAATGGATATCAGTATGCAAATGGTTCATAGGCAGTGTTTGGAATCGGTATATTTATTAATACACCAAGGCGAAAAAGGAGGATTAAGTGATCCAGTCAACGGGTGTGGCGTGCATACATACCAAGATGCATACCTGTGTTCGCAGCTCTTACGTAAGTAGCCAGCGAAAAAGGTTGATAACCAAAGCAGATTCAGCCTTCCCGCACATAATGATTGCAAACTTTATACAATATTCCTCCTATGTGACACTCACGAAATACTTTTGGGATGTAGATCAAATAGGACGGAGGAAGTTCCAAGGCGCGAAGCTTAAGCCTCCCTGTAGGCGCTTAGAAGACAATGGACGCTGGTAATGCCTCAAAAATAAGGGGCGTATGGGTGTAAGTTTTGAGCATTCGCTCTGTTCCCTCATTGTTGTGCTGCTAAGATACCATACCAAGTACATCTAACATAGCCGTTTACGGCAGATCAGATCCGTCCCATCGCCCCTTTTCACCACCTCTGCACTACAGCCGAACCTCAACCTCCCTCCCGCTCTTCGCGCTCTCCTTGGCTGCCTCGATGATCTTCAGCACGTCCCTCGCCTGGGATGCTGGCACCGGGACGTCCTCCTCCTTGCCGCTCCGCAGCGCCTCGCCGAAGAGCTCGTAGATCCTGCCGTAGGTCTGGGGCTCGACGGTTGGGCAGTCGCTCTCGGAGATGTTGCCCTCCCGGCCGACGACCGCCAGCCTGCCGCTCCACTCGGCGCCCTCGCGGCCGTACCGGGCATCGCCGGGCCGGGGCCCGTCGGCTGCCCGTAGCTGGCCCTCCTGCGGGTCCATGCCAAACTTCCGATAGCTGCCGCGGGAGCCGCGGACCCAGAAACGCAGCTGCCGGGCCTCGGCGCTGAGCACGCCGATGCGCACGTTGACGACGAGCCCTCTGTCGTAGTACAGGTGCGCGGTCACGCTGTCGATGTCGAAGTCGTCATTGTTCGCGGCAGGTCCGGACAGCGCGCCGTGACGCTGGCTCGCGAACTTGGCGAACACACTGCGCGGCGGGCCGAACAGCGCGTACGCCTGGTCGATTAGGTGGGTACCGAGGTCGTAGATGGCGGTGCCGCCTCCCTCGAGGCCCAGGGAGGTCTTCCAGCTGGTCCGCGAGGGCTTCTCGGGCCGGTACAGGTCGAAGTGGGTGTCGAGCTCGACGATGCGCCCCAGTGTGCCCTCCGAGACCAGCTTGCGCACCGTCAGGAAGTCGCCGTCCCAGCGGCGGTTCTGGTAGACGCAGAGCAGGCGCCCCTTCTCCCTGGCGAGGCGGAGCAGCGTGTCGGCCTCGGCGCTGCTCGGCACGAAGGGCTTCTCGACCATCACGTGCCTCCCCGCCTCGAGGGCCTGACGGACGAATGGGAAGTGCGTGTCGGGCGGCGTGGTTACCACGACGACGTCTAGCGATGAATCCGCGAGGAAGTCGTCGAGGGACGTGAAGTGCTTCAGTTGCGGGTAGTCATTGGGCGCCGAGGATTCGGGCGTAGGCTTGCGCTGTAGGATGGAGTGGAGGTTGAAGGCGGGTGTGGTGGTGATGAAGGGGATGTGGAATATCTTGGCGGACAGGCTTCACAGCAACGATCAGCGACTTGCCTGTTGGCGCGCGGCAGGGTAAAACACATCCAGCGCATAAGTCAGAGGCCTCGGACCTGCACTGTGAATAGAGGAAGCTACTCACCCGTAGCCAATGATGCCCACGTTGAACTTCTTAGATTCCGCCATGCCGTCGTCTGTTGCCGTGCTCAAGGGATGCGAGTAGGGAATCCAGTAGATGAGTTTGAGACGGAAGAAGTAGAATTGAAGAGTCCGACGAGGGAACGGAACTGAATATAATACATTTATATACTACGTGACCTCACTAAACAAGGCCTGTATTAGTCAAGTCAAATGCAAGACATTCTCCTTGAAGAACAGACTGGAATACTACAGACGTCTAGGTGGGTTACAGGGAAGTGACGCGGGGTCGTATATCGTCAGATCTGTATACTTACTCGTATAGTCCTTACATACCACCATCGGTTGGTTACTCTTCTTGCGGGTCATATCGAACTAGCTTCCCTTTTAAGAAGTACTGAGTGAGTTCTCATATTTGTGTAGAATTGTCTCAACCAACCATCACAATTCCCCTACTTGGACAATGAGTTGTGACTTTCGCAGTACCATGGATGGCATGTGATATGATGAGGTTGTTTCTCTATAAAACTGCCGAGACTACCGCTGTAAGTTCTCCAGCTGTATGAATGGTAGGTGGTAGGGACGTTGTATTGGGAATGGTTCCAGCTGCTAGGGCAGCTAGAGAAATCTCCTCTTTGTAGGTAACAGCCCCATATCGCCAAGCCCCCTCCTTTGGGTGGTGCAACTCCTATAACTGCCCGAATCGGATTAGCACAAGGCCCCCGTTTAGGATGTTAAGGGGAATCTTCGGCATAAAGTCAAAATATAATCTGGAGTAATCGCGCACATTGTGATTGGCTGACCACTTAAGTAGGTACGTACTCAGCTTGAAGAAATCGATAGGAGTTAAGATAAAGCTTAATCGTGCTCTCATCCCACTTCATCCCACTTCTCCCACTTCAAGTTCCTTGAATCTACGGAATGGTTACTCGAAGAAACAACCATCTGAACCATATTCTCTTTGATAGGAAACGGCCTCTTGCATAGCCATCTGGTTCAAGACTCCCTTATCGAGAGAGAATGGGGTGACGACTTGGAATATCTTTTAGCACCCTTCCAAACTTATGTCATGTCGCAGCTTGGCCATCGCTTTTCTATCGGTCGTCTCCTTGTCCCGTAGCAAGCAACGACATAATTATTTTTGACCCCCCCCCGGACGAGCCCTCGAGCCATGATGCCGCCGCACTTTTTAGGAGCCAGCCTTCGGTTGTGTAGAGCCGGGCGGCAACGATCCGGTAATCAGCTCTACCTCCCAGTCGAAGTCCAAAGCCGAGCGGGGCGTTCGTTCGTGACGACACCTTGCCGGCGCGAGCTCCTCGACATCGCATCCCTCCCCAACCGCATCCTCCCGCAGTACAAAGAGAACCCCTCGGGTCTGCTATCCCTGCAATGGCCCAAGCCGCCGCGGAACATCCTGATTCTGTCTAAGCTGCTGGCGCCGCACGTGACCGAGTCGGCCGTCTCGTTCGCGAAGCACATCCAGGGCGAGTACCCGAACCTGCGACTGATCTTCGAGCGGAGCGTGGCCGAGAGCATCCACGAGGGGTTGCCTTTTCCGATTTACACGTCGGACCCGGCCAACTTTCCCAAAAAGATCGACCTCGTGACGACGCTGGGCGGCGACGGCACTATCCTGCGCGCCGCCAGCCTCTTCAGCCTGCACGAGTTCGTCCCGCCCATCCTGGCCTTCAGCATGGGCTCGCTCGGGTTTCTGGGCGAGTGGAAGTTCGACCAGTACAAGCGCGCCTGGCGCGAAGTCTACATGAGCGGGAGCCGCGTCGCCGTGTCCGACCTGCAGGGGCCTCACACACAGGCCGCCGCGGCAGGGCGCGTGGATGGCGGGGGTGAACAGATCAACGACGCCTGGGACAGCGTGCGCGGGAAGAACATGGGCAGCAACCGGTCGGCGCGGGTCCTCCTGCGCAACCGCCTCAGGGTTGGCATCTACGACGCGTCGGGGGTCAACGTCAACGAGCACCTGATACCGACGTCGACAGCCGACCTACACCAGCCCCTACCGCCCGTACCGCCAGAGGACGCGAAAAGTGCAAAGAGACACCTTTCCACCAACCAGGGTCCCGCGTTCCACGCCATCAACGAGCTCGTGATACACCGCGGCCCGAGCCCGCACCTGGCGCACATCGACGTGTACGTCAACGGACACCACCTGACGGAGGCGGTGGCGGACGGGCTGCTGGTGAGCACGCCGACAGGCAGCACGGCCTACTCTCTGTCGGCGGGCGGCAGCATCATGCACCCACTGGTGAAGGCGCTGCTCATAACGCCCATCTGCGCGCGTAGCCTGAGCTTCCGGCCGCTGGGCCTGCCGCTGACGAGCCGTGTGTCGCTGCGGCTGAGCGACAAGAACCGCGGGCGCGACCTCGAAGTCAGCGTCGACGGCAAGCGGCGCGCGTGCATACGCCCGGGCATGGAGATCCGCGTCGAGGGCGAGGTCATCGCGCCTGTCGGCGACGGTGCCTGGGCCGGCGGCGTGCCCTGCGTCATCCGGTCCCCCGGGAAGGGCGATGGCGAGAAGAGTGGGCATGGCGTCACCGAGGATGATGACGGATGGGTAGGCGGTTTGAATGGGTTGCTCAAGTTCAACTATCCTTTCGGGGAGGAGCATTAGGGGGCAGAGATGATAGGGTAGCTAGCAGACGTAGCGGGTGAGCATATCGTGGCGTTTTCGGTTTCGGGCTTGATGGGGGACGGATGGATGGGTAGGTAGATGTTCCATTGCGTTCGTTGGAGGAAATGGGTTATTTCGTTCTGGCTTAAATGCCTACTCTACAGTCTCCTGCACTAACATTTCATAAATAAATGGGCGACAATCAAAGAGTCGCGTAAACGTGCCGAGCTGAAAACATATCTCCCTTCTCGGGACAAATTTACTAGCTGTTGCCGTCGTCCCACGAGCACAAAAATCTAAAACGCATAGGTTATCCGTACAGCCTCCACTGGCCAAGGTGTCTTTCGCAATTGGACCTCCCTTCCTCGCTTCACATGGAAAAGAATATTTCGCTCGTTCATTTGCCCGCCAACTGACGGAACTCTCGTGTCTAAAACGCCTGCCACATATGCACGTACAAAAGCGTCTTCACATATGCCATGTCATGGTATCATCCAACCAACCAAGCAAAGCCAAATCGACCCAAACCTATCAATCGCTCGTCATAAGTGTCTTAACAATATCAGAACCAGCCCGTATCACTCCCAGCATGTGCGCTTCCAAGTCGGGCCCGTACCAATCATCCTTGCCAATGAATATGAGCCGAAACGCCGCAATGACGCCGCAATGACACCGTCATGCGGGAAGAGGCGAGAAACAAATCCTCCGGCATGCTCCTCTGCCCAACTGTTACTTGGAACTTACTTACGCGCCGCCACGGGCAAGGTGACGGAACGTCTTCAGCATCACATTGAATGTCAACACGAAAGCGCCTAGCATGGTGAAAATCTTGACGAACTCCCACCAGTACCTCGTACGGACCTCCGTCTCGATGTAGCCCTCGGTCTTGGCGCCGGCGCCGTTGGCAGGGAACCGGCCCGTCGACACGTACTGCTCCATGAGGGCGTCCTTCTCGTACCACCTCTCGCGCAGCCAGCGGTCGAACTCCTCGGCACTGTCGAGGGGCATGTCGGCGAGGGCGAAGCGCCGCCAGTAAAAATTGACAGACTTCGGCGGTCGGCCCTGGAAGTAAGTGCTCGAGAGCGTAAAATAGTTTTCTCCGTATTGTCCACGGCTGTAAGACGGTTAGCGGACCGCCCGGGAGCAGTGTGATAGAACAGATCGGAAAAGAGTAAAGACTCACGGGACGCCTTCGTATGCTACGGTGCAGTCGTACACGTAGTCCACCGTCCCCTTCAGCTCGTTGAGACAGAAGAACATGCCCGTGCTCCGGGGTAGCATCAGATGTTCCGGATCCTTGAGCCCCGTCTTAGCCGCCCACGCCGCCGACTTCTGCCTTCCATTGCCCGACAGGTTGGTACCCTCGGGGAACAGAAGAAGCCACATGGGGTTGAGATAACTCTTTCCGTCGGGATTCGTGTGCTGGGTCTTCAGCTTGCCGAGTCTATGCGCCATGCGCGGCCGGTCGATGGCCATCTTGCGGGACATGAAGATAAAGCTGTAAAACATGCATCCGGGTCCGATGATGGGGATGTACTTGATCGACTCCTTCAGGATGATGTAGATGTGGCCGTGCATTTGACGGATGTTGGTGTAGCCAACCCACCAGAGATATAGCCAGTCCGTATATATCTGTTGTACGACGTAACGTCAGTCTAGCTCCCCGGAGTTCCCACGGCTACGGTAGGGCCGGTAACAAACGAACCTGGTGATTCGCGATCATGACCAGGCGCTCCGGGAAGTCGCACTGGACTCGACCGTCGGGCGTGACACTAAGCTGGTCGGCTACAGAAGCGTCTCCGCTGATGCGAATGAGCGTCGGCGCCCACCAGTAGGTCATGGTCGTAGTCAAAAGCCCGAAGGAGGCCTTGCATAATGACATGTACGCATAATATTGATCCTTATTTATAAAATACAACGGAGCGCCGATAAGCTGGGTGGCATGGATCCTATATACGTTTCCTAGTTAGATATGTACGTCCTCTACGACCCAAGGGCAGGTTCACTGCGAGGGTGGGTGGGGGGCACGCACACTAGACAGCCGGTTATGAAGTATATAGCAAAGCTCAAGGCGCGGAGGAAGGCCATCGCTCGCCCATACTTGGCCTTGCCGGAGGGGTGTGAGAGTGCTTCATCTTTTTTCGGCGGATGGTTATCCGCAGCGGTCGTCGCCTTGTCCGGGATCTCGGTAACGTGGTTCAGCGCCACCCGCTGGCGCAGTTCAGATGTCGTCATCATGTATAGAGAAACACGGCGCTCTGCTGCCGTTGATGGTAGGTATCGTCGGAGCAGTTGCGTAGAGAAACGCGGGGAAGACGAAAGCGACTAGAGCTGCTGTTTCAGCGTCCGGCTCGATCGGAGAGGAAAGGTGACCGGACGCTGTTGGGATTTGGAGGCAGTTGTAGGGACGGGCTACGAGGTTGTCGTCATCGGAGCCTTGTCGGGATCGGATCGGAAGAAGGAAAGAGCCCGGTGGGATAGAATAAAAGGAGCGCTTGAAGAAAAGAGAGGCGGACTAGAAACTCCTTGGTATGCTAACAACGAATGGGCGGATTACAATTGTACGGGGGGAGGTGACAGGCTACAGCCCACACAGGTTGGTCAGAGGTTGAGTAGCTTATTAGTAGTATGGTATTCGTACTTGGCAAGGCCGATAAGAACATGCGGAAGCAAGTGGGTGCCTGAAAAGACCGAGGGCCCCCCGTTAACCATGCAGCATAGCCGGTAGATGTTAGAGGATGTAGTAAAAAGAGGGGACCTCACAACAAGGACAAGGCGAAAACAAGACCCATGTGTTACAATGAGAAGGTGACCAAGAGCCTGATTCACAAATAGCTTACGTAAGGTTATGTAGCTAACGATCAGCGGGAAATGTGGAAATACATCATACCCTTCATGTGACAGAGCGATAGGGTCTAGCAAGTCACTAACTCTGCAAATGGCGCGGCTTCATATGCAAGCCGACTCAACGAGCCTTGGTTTTATGTCAGCGCTTCGTACTTCGTACTTGAGATTCGGAATTGGAAAGATATATCGAGTGACCTAAAGCCTCGGCTGGTTCGTGTCCTATGGGACACAGAGAGGTAAGGCGTCGATGTTTCTGAAGTTAGGGCTATAAGGAAGATACCGGAGCAAGCCTTAAGACGACCGGAAACTTTGCAAAGCGCCAGACCCAGGCTATTCTCTCGGGTCTAGATCTTAAACTTTACCATTTCCCGAGTCTACCTACACACGATACGACATAGCCGGCCCACTCCGGCGGAATAGGGACAGGAACAGGAATAGGAATTAGAAATACACGCCAAGCGAACAACAGGCAGGTGAGATTGAAAAAAAGAAAAAAAAGGGGGGGGCGCGACAAGGTTCGCATTAGGAAGCCCTTACCTACCGTATTGATCATGGTGCATTATCGAATATCGGATGAACGAAGGCTACAGGGACTGGAAAGATGCGTTTGGGTTCAACTTCAGTCCTGGCTCTTGGTAATGGATACATAGCGCAGCCACAATGTGGCTTTGTTAGCCCATCAAGGGACAGCAGCCAATGGATCATGGCTCAGTCACCTCTAATGCATGTCGAGCTCATGTTCGCTACACCGAGGTGCGTACGCATACGGGATACTTGACGGTACCGTCCATGAAATTCCCGGAACTCCCCCGCCCCCTGGCTTTTAACATCCTTTATAAATAAGATTTAAGTCACGCAGTGCTTTCAAACATATCCATATAGCCAAAAGCGCGTTGAGAGAAATGAGGCCTCGAATTTTGGCAAGGAGGCACAAGTTGTAGGAGTATTAAACGGTCACTATGGGGCTTCGCTCGCTATCCTATCCCCCGAAGCCGGCCGCCGACGGGGACACCGCGGTAAAGCCGATAGACGTGCTGATCTACTTCATCACGGGCAACCCGGGGCTGATAGACTACTACGCGCCGTTCCTGTCGCACCTGCGGGAGCTCCTCGACGATTCCGCGTCCCTTTCGGCGTGCCGCTTCCACATATACGGCCAGGACCTCGCGGGCTTCGGCGATGACGACCATGAGCAGCCGTTCGACGCGTCCGCCGGGCGGTGGCCGTTCTCGCTCGAGTACCAGATCCGGCTGGCGGCGCGCACCGTGCGATCGATGCGCATCGAGGAGGGCCCGCGGCAAGGGGTTCCCTACGACCACGTGCTGCTGATGGGCCACTCGGTGGGGGCGTACATCGCTCTGCAGCTGTGCCACCGGGCGCTGCGGGAGGGGCGGGAGCGGCAGTCGAAGCCAGAGCCGGACGTAGATGGGGCGCTTTCACCGCGCCTCAACTCGGCCGTCCTTCTATTCCCGGCCCTCGAGCACATCGCGCGCTCTCCGGCGGGGTGGAAGCTGGACCTGCTGCGGCGGATGCCGCTGCTCGAGGCCAACGCGTACCGGCTGGCGCGCCTGATCCTGTGGCCGTGGCCGCGGGCGGCCGTGTCGTGGTTCGTGCGCCGCGTCATGGGATTCCCGTATCAAGCGGCCGAGGTGACGACGCGGTGGCTCAAGAGCCGCGACGGCGTTTGGCAGGCGCTACACATGGGGCTCGACGAGATGCGGACCATCGAGGAGGGCGCGTGGGACGAGGAGCTGTGGGGGATCGAGCGCGAGGCCGAGGTGCGGGAGGAGGCGCAGCAACAGAAGCACGAGCAGGAACAGCAGCATCGGGCCGACAAGCCCGCGCCGGCGCCGACGCCAAGGTTCTACTTCTTCTTCGGGAAGCACGACCACTGGGTCGCGAACCACTACCGGGATCTCTTCATCGAGAGGAGGAGGAAGCAGGTCGAGAGGACCAGGCTGATGGTGGACGAGGGGGGCCTACCTCACGCCTTCTGTATACGCCATAGCGAGACCGTGGCGGAAAAGGTCTGTACGTGGATTCAGGAGATGTATGGCAGCCCATAAAAGATAGACCGGTTGGGTGTTTAGCGCCCAGGGAACTTATCATCCAAATTACATCTTTAATGTAACGCCTTGTAGGCTTCTGAATTTGTATCCCGAATAAGACCTATTCGTTGCGGGGCTAAATACTAATATTGACTCCCGTCATCCTCTGTCATGACGAGGCATCCGGCCTAAGCTTCATGCCATGCCGTCTCCTCAGGGCTGGACGCCAAAGACGTTCGCCTTCCGTACTCCAAGAGTCACCGGTGCTACTGGCTAGGTAATTTATCCGTGTCGTGTATTCAGGTCCATTCCGCACGGAGAACAACCCAGGATTCTGTGGCGGTTGGAAGTTTACCACATCCACTACATCGATGCGGTCAGACACAACTTAGAAGACCACGTACGATATAAAAGCCCCAGACCAACCAACCTCCATAACCTCAAACAGGCCAGCGGCGCCTCTGACAACTAAGGCCGGTAACCGCGTGCGATGTAAATGCAAACCGTAAAGATGTAACCGACCAGAGCATAAAGCTGATTTTCACACCACGATCGATAGCAGAAATAGATATCATGTGACGGGCCTTACTTCTGCAAACATCATAGTTGGAAGCCTGATAAGATACTATTGACATTCGAATGAAGTCCAAGGGTCGTGATGCTACGAAGGAATCACCAAAAAAATGGAAAACGACCCACGGGTTCCGAGCTATCAAACACCGCAATGAAAGCAATATTCTACAAGGGTAAGCACATTCGGTTCTCTGATGCGGAACTTTGCATTCAATATCTTACTCACCAGATCGAATTCCTCCCGGGTATACAATGGCCACTGTCAACTCGAAGTCTCGAAACAGAGTTGCCTCGGTTATCATCAGATCCAGACTTGATTGCCTTGCATAAATTTCAAGTCCTCCACTCTCCAGATTTGTCAGAGTTCAGATTATAGCAGAACCATACCGGCACCAATACCCATGGCAAGCAGGCCGTACGTGGCGGCCGCCATACCCATGCGGGCGTTTCCAACCGCAGCGTTCTCGCCGTCGGAGCCGGAGTCTGAGCCGGAGCCGGAGGTCTCTTCAGATGTCGCTGCCACAGCGGTGGCCGTGGCGGCGAACGCGACTTGGGAGCTAGCGCTAGAGAGGGCGTCCGAGCACGTGCTCTCGGCATTGGGAGATACCTTTAAATCGCAGTTAGTAAAAGTCAATCATCCCGAATACGGGGAGAGAAAAGGCAGGGTGAGAAAGACGGATAGCGGGTAATCGTGGCGGCGAAAACTTACCACCTGAGCCTGGCCCTTGAAATTGCAGGAGTTTGAAGAACGGCCCTGGTTCTTGTAGTAGGCATCCAAGACGTGGCCGAGCTGCTCACGAGGGTTGCACATGACGTAGGGACCATAGACGCCGGCGGCGGTGTCGCCCTTGATACCAGCGCACGCCGTCTCGTCCTGGCCGCAGATGTAGCCGAAGATCGCACCGAAGTCCTCTTCCTCGAGGTCATCAGCGGGCGCACACTCCAGGCTGCTGTACATGCAGTTGCACAGGGAAGCGTCAGGGGTCGGGGGCAAAACATCAGCGACCTCCCAGTCATCGGCGAGAGGGGGGCAGGCGGCCGGCGAGTTGGAGGGCTCGTAGCTGTCCATCTGGACACCAGTAGGCTCGACCTCCTTCATAACCTTCTCCAGGCGATCGTAGTTCTTCATTGTCTCGGCCTTGCCGTTCTTAACCTTAACAAGACCTGCATAATAATGTCAGAGATAAACCCCACACTGTCCTTAGAGCAAACGGGGACCCAAGGGTGACTTACCATAGTCGTTCTCCTCTTGGTGGAACATGTACACAATGCCACCGCTGAAGACACCAGTCATCTTATCAGAGTAGAGAGCAAGAGTGTCATCCCACAGACGACCCTCGGCACCTCCGACGGTGTTGCAACCGTACTCGGCCAGGAAGACGGGAACGGAGTAGTTGCCGAAGAAGTCGACCTGGACATCGTAGCCGGACTTCTCGAATGTGCTCTTACCACACCACGAGTAGATATTGTAACCCCAGAAGTCAATGGCCTCCTCCTCGGGACCGCAGTTGAAGTACTGGGCCATGTGGACACGGATCTCGGCATCGTCGTTGGCAGCATAGCCGACACCCATCCATCGGTGGCCATCGGCGATCTTCTTGGCGATATGCTTCTTGGTGTCGCGAGTGGCAGCCTTGACGTAAGCCGAAGCCGGAGTGTTTGTGGCGTTGTTAGTGACTTCGTTTCCCTGCAGGCATTGACATTAGGAACCATGTACTCTCTTTGGTAATCGCAAAGACAGGAAGCTGGTGTCGAATGTGGACAAAAGATGAGGTTACGCCCTGCAGACATATCCGATTACAGATGAACTTGGAGCAAAGCAACCATCCCCAGATAGAACGGAAGGCAAGGGATATCTACATACGGAGAAGAAACCGATGACGTTGTCGTACTGCGCAAGCTCGTCGATGACGGCCTTGTAGCGATCGAAGAGCTTGACATTCCAGGCAGGATCATCACGGTTGATGGACAGCGCAGGCTCGCCGAGATCGGCAATGACGTAGATGCCAGCCTTCTCGAGCATGGCCATGCATTCGCTGTGGTCCTTCTCAGGGTTGATGGCGTAGGTTCGGATGGTGTTTGTTCCGAGAGCAGCAAGCAGCGGGACGTCACGCTTGCAGACCTCGGGATCAGCCAGCGGGTCGATGTACTTGGCGTCCTTGTCAACCTTGCCGCCGGGCCCACCGCCTGCCTCTTGCTGGTAGGCAACACCCTTCATGAAGAACTGGGTTCCGTTCTCGTAGAAGAATTTGCTTCCCTTCATAATGATGGGGTCGATGGCGGCGGCATTGCTCGCCAGCAGGAGCGACGTGACGGCTGAGCGTACGAAGCCCATCTTGATTAATTTGCTCGTTCTGTTGCTCAACCAATAACAGTATCACGATCAGTCAAAGATGTTGATGTTAATGATACTTGGCGGCGTGGTATCCAGCTCTTATAGTCGTTGTTTATGGTTTCTCGTTCCTTTCTTCTCCTTTGTCCGTCCCAAATAGTATTAACAGGTGGCGCAACTGCCTTGTAGTGAGCGACTTGAAATAAACAGGTACAATCAATGTCGTGTGTTATGTCAGTCAAAGTCAAATGAGTGTGGGTGGTCGTGTATGTGGGTGTAAAGAGTGAAGGGCCTGGTTTAATAGTCCAGTCCCGTCTTTCCTCCCAATGCAAACGCAAACCAACAATTAAAGAATACGCAGACAACACGTCCAAGTGAAAAAAGCGTGAAAGAGTGACGAGGTTCCGAGAGGGAAAAAGAGCGTGAGAGAAGAGGGAAGGCCGAAATAAAATACGAGCTTGGCCCCTGAGACGTTGGTGAGAAAGATCATTCCATTGGAAAACAGGGGCGAAGAAATCGTACTGTGTAAACACCCCCGGTGTCCGTCAGGTACCGATGCGTTTAGATTGGTTCCCATTCATCCATGCGGGGTCCACAAGGTATGGGCGAGATTAGATCAATACGCTAAAGCAGCCTAGCATGGTATAGCGTACAAGATGCCAGCCCCTATGCGCCGTAGCCCCTGATCCGATACATGGTCGACTTCGATATCTTCACGGTCATTGGTTTATTATGCTTAGCTCCTGCCCCTTTAGCACATCTTGAGCTTTAACTACTGTAATTGAGCCCCATCTTCCCCCAGCGGCTCTTGGTGATTGACAGCCCCAATGTATGTACGAAGTTCGTCGTAAAGGACGAGGATCCAGATATGAACAGCTTTTAGGGTTCACATACATACAACCTGCCTACTTAGGAGACCACTTTTGGAAGAAAAGGTTGTGACCAGCAACAGCAGGCTGCGCGATTGCAACTTGCGATATCCTCACTCATGAACAAATACCAGGTCTCGTCTCGACGTAGTAATATCTTTACCAGTGTGCATGCAACATGAGGTTGTACTTAGTATCATGTTTGGGCCGTCTCCTCCCGGACCTCATTTCATTCCGGTGGGACCAAATACGGAAACCCGCCCCATGAGGCTAATAATAAGAAGGGTCCTCTTAGCAGCAATACATTGCATCCAGGTCTGAGTTCATGCCCACTACTACTCTAGAGCAATACGGGGCTTCCTTTTGAGCTCTGGTTATTGAAGTGTTGATCGGAAAGGTGGCAAAGTGGTAGTGATAGGATTTGTTCACATATGGACTGATGGACCATAAAGCAACCATTGAGCGTGTCAATTTTTGCTTGCTCACGATCATAAGTGGCAATTTGTATTAAGCGTGGGCAAAGATGTTTTTCTGGAACGCCGATTCTCGGCTGGCATCCTCTTCCCTGCCCTTGTTAGTCCCAGTTGGTTTGCAGGCTTCCACTCCCCCCACGAGCCCCGGTTCCAAGCGATGGCACAAGCAATTCGCCGTCCTCATAAAGGCGGTCCGTCAAATCCAGTGTTTGATCGGCAATGTTGTCATGAGGCTCCCGTGTCCTGGCTCCTAGTGGCAATCCTATGAATCGCCTGTGATGTCAAGCAGACCAGGTGAGCTTATTCGCTGAAGGCGGCCAGCTTCGTGTAAACTTCCAGCCTTTTCCACCCACAACCAAGACATCCAACAAGGAACCAAGACGTCCAATGGCAACCAAGACTCTGGGCGCAATAAGTGCTTCCCGGCTTGCTCGGTGTATTACACGCTCACCGATCCCTTGGTATCCTCATTTCAACCAAGCAGCCGACGGAGTGTGGCAGTGTAGAGGACAAGACCTGTTCTATCCTTCGTTTGCTCCTGTTTGGCCGCCCTGAATCTCGGGTTGGTGGAGACAACCGTCGAGCACATCTGAAGAATGCCAACCATCACAGTCAGCCTGTCAACCGCCCATCGCATCCTGTAGCTGCAGGCTGATATTACTGATACCTTGACTGCTTGGGTGCTCCGTTGTCATTTCTAGGTCCGCTTACATCCCGATTGGTGCATGTTCAGGGCAAGACCAAGTTTGTTCGATGGATATCTGATCAATACCCGGGGGGGGTGGAATCACTGACTTGTATGTGACAATTTCTTCGTATTACGGAGATTTCTATGTATTGTGCTAAGAGAACGACTATCCTATATTAAATGTGGTGTCATGGAAGGTAAACATTATCAATCCTACCCGGAGCGCGTCATCCTTACGGCCTTGAGGCCTAGGCAATCACTCTCCTCTCTGAAGGAGCGCCGGACCTCACTTCGACAACAGCCAACGGATAGAAGTCCGAAGTCTTAAGACCCGGTAGGAAGCCCGCACTTCTGCGCGCAGCTGTCGATGAGTTCGGCGAAGGCGGCGGGGATCTTGTCCCTGAGCTGGTCAATCCTGGCCGCGTCAAGCAGCTCCAGATCACCGCCTGCTGCAGCGATGATGACGTCGTCGGGGAACACGGAGAAGAAGTTCCTGGCGATCTGGGTGCGGCCGGGGTCCGAGTTATCGAAGGCGGCGGTGAACACCGCCGGCTCGCAGGTGGGGTTGAACTGGAAGTGGACCTCGCCCTGGGGGAAGAGGAACGACCGGAAGTTGCTCAGCGTGGCATTGACCTGCGGGATCGGACCCATGGGGTTCGTGCCGTTGAGGTTACCGGCCCCGCCCGGGTTCGTCTCGAGGATCAGGCCGCCGATGAGCTCGCCCTGGACCACCGTGAGGAGCTCGTTGGCGCGCGGGTGCAGATGCGGCGTGTTCAGGCCGCAGGGGTTGACCCAGCCGACGGCGCTGGCGACCTTGGTGCCGATGAGCGCGGGGAAGTTGTCCACAGTGGCGAGCGCGATCGTGCCGCCGGTGGGGGGCAGGACGGTGTTGTTGACGAATGTAAAGGTGTAGTTGCTGGCATCGGGCGGGTTTGGCAGCAGGATAGCCTGGCGGTCTGCTTGGGACGGGGCCAGGAGGAGGGCCTGCTGCAGGGCTTGGATTTCCTCCGGTGAAGGCGTCGAGACCGGAGGGGGGGGAGTCGCAGAGCTCGCTCGTCCCACAAGGGGAGAGGCGGCTGCCGTCATCAGGAGACCGGCCGCGAAGACCGAAGCAAAGGTGTTTTGAAACATCTTGGTGATGTGGTTGTTGTTTTTCTGAGCTGATGAATTGTATAGCTGAGGTCCGGAGCGTTTAGGAATGCTGTGTCGATGGGAATTCTGAAGAGACCTGTTGAGGGTGCGACACGGAAGACCTTTTTATAATCCGGCAACATCAGTGATCATTCAGGACGACCTCGCTTCCGAGTAGATGTTCGTGATTATTTAGCGCTTCGGTTCGACCGTGCCTACGACAGCCAGCCCCCTTGACCATCGATAAGTCCTCGTCGGGATGTTTCTCCAGTAGCTGGTCGCAACATGACGGTAGTCGCGGTAGACCGAGCTGACCGACGCCATTTCCCCTTCCGGATGTTGACATTACAGCATTACTCCATGAGCGAGAAACGTGACCGAGATGTAACCCCCATCGAAAGCTGATGAGTGAGCGACAACGCATGTGGTTGCCGGCTCCATGGGGTTACCGGCACTCCTCCGGAATTCGTCAGCGCACAGCTCGCGAAGTCTGGCAGGCGCCACAAAAGGCCGGGACTAGTCGTATGTATTCTACGGTCCCTTCGTGATAAATTCATAGCGGTCGCTCTTTGATAACTCTTCGCTTTTGGAAGCTGTTCATCTGCTTAGAACCACGGAATCTCTTGTAGTTTTGCAGCCTGGTCGGATTTACTCTTAATTTTATTCCATAAACACTCTAGTTCGGATGACTTAACGAGTCTTGGATTAAGGCGACTTGGCTTGCATCGCTCCCGCGCCTTGCAGATGCCGAGAACCCATGCAGCCCATGGTTGCTTACACACATAGTGGCGCTGTGCTTAGTGGTGCGTAAGCAGTTGATGACCATCCCTAATGTCGCGGGGACGATACGGGCTGAAGTCCAATGTCGTCATTAGTCCTTCCTACGCCGTAATACCATCGCTATTCGGGAGTTCGGAGATCCTACTAGCTGGCATTGGCAACCGGCCAAAGCGGTGGTGCCGGAAAGCGACACCACGATACTATTCCCGGCGTCTGGCTTTTAGGCCTCATATACTCATATGGACACCATCACTGTTAGGTTTAGGTGGTAAGACAGAGGACTATGAGCTACCATTCCAGTAACTTCAACAGGACAATTGTATGCTAGACAGGCATGACTTGTAGGATGTAGTACTAGGGCCGGTAGGCATCCCAATTGGGTATGCACATAGCTGCTGATGAGGCTGGCAGGTGACGCGGCGGGTTGACAATCCTCGCTGAAATGGGCAGAAACGCTGTTGGCAGCACTCACTCTGAGCTATTATGATGTTCAGCCATTCCTAGGCTTTGTCTCCTGTAATACTCCAGGGCGCCGACGTTCATTTAAGGCCATTCCTAAGATGAGGAACGATAGCATACCTATCGCAATACTACCTAATGTTGTATTTGACATCTAATATATGATGAGTTGCTGAAGATCGGATCCGGAAGCAATTCTTATATCCAGTCATCTCCTCCTGTGCTCACTAGCGGTTCTCTAACGGCTGCGTTATCATCATTCAAGGTGAGGAGTATAGCAGGGCTCGAAACCGAGTCTTCGCCTCACCCGAACGAACCCAGCTCCTCTCCTGCTAATTCCCGGGCTTAAAGCATACTTGTTCCCGGAAGCCATCCGGTGGCGCAGTTTCCAAATCCCCATTGCCTCACATGTCGCATGACATATTCCACATCGTCCAAAGGCTAGAAGCAAATCCTTTAGGTCTAAGGTCTCTCTACCCAGTGTGACTTGCCAACAGTAGATTCGAACTATGTGGGAACTCTAATCCTTTCGTTTTTGCCCATATTCTGTAGGCACTAAGAGATTAGCTCAGCTTGTAACCAAGAGAGAGGGAGACGTATGATATAAGCGAAATATAAGACTTTTTCTGATGTCTATAAATACAAATTTCCGCATCTGGGTTGGTCACATAGGAGACGATCTATACCAACCCTAACTTCGGCCGCAGCCGCCTTCACATAGATATCACGCGAATTCGATGGTGTGTTCGTCTGACGGTACATACGGCTTAGACCAGGGACGCCCCGTGGTCATTCTTCAAGATATACTCCTATTTCCTACACGCATTTCTCCCGTATCTGTTCTGTCGTGGATGGATTCCACTGTTATATACCCTCAACCGCAAACTGACTCTTTTGCGGTCTCTGCCTAAAAGTCCTGTTCTAGGCGCTTTCGATTTTCGAAGCAGTCTCACATGTGGAAAGGGTTGCGTCCGGTGCCATCCTATCTTGTATGCTGTTAAGGACTGTCCCTCACTCATTGCTGGGATACGGCGCAAGGTCCTCGTCGATGCTGCTCCGCATCGAGATGGCACGTGGTTGTGCTCCTCAGATGTAGTTCATCCGTCATCCCATAGGCCAGGTACTATGTGTACTAGGTTGTGTCATGTGAAATGTGATTATCGGTGTACGGGGGCCCGGACAAATCACCTCCTCGAGATCTTTATAACTGAACCCCAAACGCCGGGAGCACCGTCGGACCCCATCGACACCATTGCCGCTGAATTGGATGCACACGTTTCTCATTACACGTAATGCTAGCGCGATAATCCCATCGCAGCTGAGGGCTGGAGCACCTACGTTAGGTATCGGATCCGAGGTGACGGAATTTTTTCCCAAGCCGAAATTGTAGGTTTCCTTCGGCCAAATGGTCACGTATTCAGCCAGTGTATTTCTACGAGTTAGGTGTATCGCGTGCATGCAGATTGGGATATTCAAGGTTAGGTGACTCAGAAGTAAATCAGCTTAGGGTGTTGAAGCTCCGCCCTGGCGGAATCATACCTAGATGAGTTGTGGTCTGTGGTGTTCAGGCACTCAAGGTCTATTCCGATGAATTGGAAGTACCTGAAAAAAGAGCTTGCGGATCATGCATGGCGGAATGAGGTGGTTTGGATCTTAAGGCTCAGGATAACAAAGTGTAATGTGTTTCATGCGATGCTTTCCTAGAAACGACGAATGGCAAGAGCCATAATGTCGATGTGCGGATTGCGACCCCTTTATGAAGTCGAGACCGGGCAAGTACAAACACGCTTCCTCCATTAGACAACTCATACCAACACTGATTTCGGCACAGAAGATTGTGTTTGGACCCCGGCAACCGGGACCGAGCCTGCAAGTCTTGTCTTCACTAGGCTTTCATTGTTATCTAGACGGTGCCGCTCAACCCTCGGATACACTTCCAGACAAACTCAATGATCTCCTCATTAAATCTCTCCGGTTCTTCGTAGAATAACCAGTGGCCCGAGTCAAATATCGACATCGTAGCTACCCCTGCACTATTCTTCTCCGCCCTCCTAACCGTCTCCCGCATGCCGTCAAGCGGGAAGCACCCAGTTCTACGCCCGGCCATGACTAGCGTGGGCACCGTGATAGTCTCGATCGCCTCGCGGTGATCATACCGCGTATGGTCGGCCAGCAGTCTCGCCAGCCACTTCGGATCGCAGAGCGCGCTGATCTCCGTGAAGAACCGTTCGTCCCGCTCCCGTTGCTCCGGAGTCACGTTGTCACCGGGTTCCGGCGCAAACCGGTACCCGAGACAGTCGGCAACAAGCCCGGCATGCGCCGCGCTTGCATCACGGATCCAAGTCTGCTGCGCAGCTAGCATCGTCGCCTCGTCGTAGCAGCCCAGGTGCGCGCACGAGGCATCCCAATCGTCGAAGGGCGACCGGTCCTGCAGTGGGGCCTGATCGACGAAAACGAAACCGGCAAAGTCGCTGTCGCCGAAGAGCTCCACGTACGTCCAAAGAACAGCAGCGCCAATCGAGCAGCCCACCGGGACGAACCGGACATCGCTGGGAAGGCCACCGGATGCGACAGAATAAGCGTGGGAGAGGTGCGCGATAAGGTCCCGCAGATCAGCCGCCAAGCGCGCGACGTGGTACCCGCCGCGCGTGTGCTCGGAGCGGCCGTGCCCGCGCATGTCCGGCGCCACGACCCAGTACTCGGCGCTGACAGCGGAGAAGTTCCGTTCGAAGTAGGCGCTCGAGCCGCTGAATCCGTGCATCAGAAGGACACAAGTCTTCAGCCGGTGGTCATTTGCTGATGTGCCTTCTGGCCCGAGCGGGAGCGACGTTTGGTAGGCGAGCCTACAGCCGTCATTTGCATCACAGTATGAGTATTGCATCTTGTGTTTATATTTCAAATTTTTTGGTCAACCCCAGGTGCAACATTAGAGAGCGACGAGACGAATTAGAAAGCGAGGAGTCTTTGGTTGTAGTTTCCTTCTTAGTTGATTCTTTAATTACATAGTTATAACGATATTAAACTGCCGTCCGTCGCACTGTGACTGGGCACTGTCACGCCTCCTATTAGCAAGCGCCAGGATCTGTCTGGGATTTATCTCACGGTGGCCCGCCTATCTTTCTCGACTGTTTTAGATACTAAGCCCCCCGAGGAGCCTGCTCGTCACAATCGTATCATATCTACAAGAAATGCTCAATATCTCGTTCACTAGGGCCTCGTATGGGTGGTCACCTAGAGAGGGATCCGTCAAGATAGCTGCAGAGATGGTCAAAGATTGGTGTAGCCATGTGTCCAGCCCCTATCCTCACACTCAGCCTTCGCTTAAACTAAACACTCGCCTGGGCTACCTTTTCTTCATGTGTGGCGGCTTTTCTGGACGATAAACACGAAGCCACAGGTACTCGTGCTCTCGCGCTGCATCATTCTCCCCGGCGGAAGTAAAGCGCATGCCCATGTAGCAATGAGAACTTGTCCCTGAGGCCAAGGCAGACTTCGCCCCATCAAGTATATTGTATTACCCTTGCAAGACTGGGGAGAGATACGCCTGATACGATGCTTATGTGCCCCCTGTCTGTAGGTGCAAGGTTTGCTGACGGATTTGCCAAAGTATCTAGAATAAGACTGGTTATCCAGCCTAGCACGCCCTCATGGACAGCGGTTACCCGTCGCACCCCTGGCCTTGGATTGGACAAGAGTATGACCGTCGACATTCATTAATTTCGCCACGCATGATGAGGGCACGGCAGTAAGGCCATAATAGGTAAAATTCGCTGTAGGGGCGGAATTCTCCTTTCACACGGACGAACAGACAAACAGGTGCTGACAAGACTGCAAGCTTGGCCTAGAACCTAACTAGAAGCAGTGTATTCATGATTTCGGTAGCTGCAACCCATCCCAATCGACACTATCTTCCAAAGGTCCCAGAACTGGCCTTCTGTGGTGATGCGGACTTAGAGCTTGGGTGAACGCGCACCCCCAAGATATGAAAAGAAGCACGCGTGCGGCCGTACAGTCACCGGAAGGGAATCCGAGCGATCCAGGCTCATAGAGAGGCGCCAAGTTGCTGATGGCTGGAACCTAGGCCGAGATTCGGCGCAAGCAGGAACGGTGCCGTCCTAGACGATCTCTTGACTTCGAGTGACCAGATCTAGGAGGGCAGTAAGCGGGCGTCAAATCCTAGACACCGCCGACGCTAAACACGATCACCAAAGGATCGATACGTCTCCGTGTAGACCACCATGCGGAGGGCTGCCCTACATCTCGAGTTCAATAGTATATCGCAAGTAGGAGGGATGGATATCCGCATGGAGTCGAAGCGCTAGGAGCACAGAATTCCCCTCGCCAACATTACCCCAACTAGAGCAGGGCTGCTTGCTCGCGTATGTTGGTAGCCAGCAGGAGCATTCCCAGACCCTTTCTGTGCCCGAATCTCCAACGACCGCATTCAGATGGAGGGGTGATCCTCGGCCACACTGCCGACTTTCTGGTAAGATAACTCGGTGATCTTGCCGTAGTCGCCAATATGTGTCGAAGTGAGGGTCGAGGTCTTGATACGAAGTACAGTGACATGTCTCCTGTTAGTGTCGTGTATACATAGCAGGCCTCTGCCACCTATATAGACAGCTAGACTGAACCTCAATGTATGCTCGTTATCCTGTATATCAATAGCCTGATACGAGGCATTGAGGGGAATAGACGGTTTATCGATCTCTCCACCGTGGCCGCGCTAGATTTGGCAGGATTGTTGCGCGAATGCCTCGAGACATTGCTTGGTGCAAGCGTCGCTGATTGGCACCATATCACGCAGAACTCACGTGGAGTCCACGAAGTTCTGAAGATGATATGCATATAATTGTATAGTCCCCAAGCCCTTAACGTCGGACACTAGTATGGGATTGGGGAAAGGCATCCACGTCGCGACCAATACGACGCATATACATCACCATTGATAGTATTTCCTGGGCGTGTCGTACGGCTAGCTGAGCCACGCGACTCCCGTGACTCTCACGGCTGCGGCTGCGGCCGCCCATCGATCCATTTGCTCATGTAAGGCCCGTCGAGCCAATATCCCAATTTCTGGTAGTAGCTGCGAACCCCAACGCCGCTGATAACGCTGATCTTGTCGCTCCCGTGCTCGTCGCGGGCGATGCGCTCCGCCTCCTCCATGAGTAGGGTCCCGAAACCCTGGTGCTGGAACTTCTTGGGATCCCTCGCGTGGACGGGGACGGCGGTGCCGTAGACGTGGAGCTCCCGGACGAGGCTGGTCTGCTGGCCGACGAGCTCCTCGCGGTACGTGTACTTCTCGGTGCACTTGCGGAGTCGCAGCAGGGCGACGAGGATATCCTGCTTCGGGTCCTCGTACGCCAGGAAGGTCTCCCAGCCGCCGTTGGCTGTGTAGTCACGCCGGACCAGCTCGATCTGGTTCGGCCGAATCTTGTTCTTCACCTCGTTGATGCCCACCTCGCGCGTCCTGACGTCGCGGCACGTCGTGCCGAAATCCTTCATGCGGGCGAGTGCTAATTCTCTCAGGTTGCCATTCTCCACACCAGAGGTAACCAGAGGCATGGGGATATCTCTCTGGACGCGGTAGATTCTCGTCCAAGGGGGGACCAGCGCAAGAATTCTGGCAACGATGTCGATGAGAGCGTTCGGCGTGTAATTCTGATAGCGACCAGTGCGCCATAGCTCGTAGAGGCCAGTTCCCCGAATGACCAGCGTAGGGTAGATCTTGAGTCCGTCGGTCCGGAACGCCGGATTCTCAAAATACTCCCTGAACTGGTCCAGATCGCGCTCCATGCCGACGTTTGGCAAGTCGGGCATCATATGGGACACGACCTTGAAGCCGGCGTCCTTGGCTAGACAGAAAGTCTCGGCGACGGCGGCGACGGTATGTCCCCGATTGGTGTCTCGCGCGACATCTTCGTAGAGCGACTGGACACCGATCTCCAGCCGCGTGCAGCCGTAGCGGAGCATGCTGGACAGATGCGGCTGCAGACAATAGTCCGGTCTTGTCTCGATGGTGATTCCCACGCATTTCACATTGCTCATCTCCCCGGCCTCTACCGCCTCATCGACGTTGGAGGTCTGATACCCGCTGAGGGCGTTATGAAGCTGGGAGATGAAGTCTTCTCGGTAGGACTCGGGTAGAGACATGAAGGTGCCACCCATAATGATGTACTCGACCTTGTCGACCGAGTGGCCGAGCGACTTGAGCTGGTCAACACGACCACGCGCCTGCTCAAAGGGATCATACCGAGCACGGATGGCCCGCATGGATGTGGGCTCGTATCCCGTGTAGGACTGGGTACTGTATTCGAAGTCGGAATCCGGGCCACCGGGGCAGTATACGCAGATATTCCCGGTGTACGCAATATGAGGACAACGGTGGGGCTTGCACATGACAGCGACAACAGCAATGCCGGAAGAGGTCCGGATGGGCTTCGCGACAAGCTTAGGTAAGATGTATTTCTTGTAGTGCTCGGGAATGGCGGCGATGATGGCTGTCAGTGGGGGTATATTGGCCAGCTTGTGTTTCCTCGACAGTTTCGTCCGTAGACTATTGAGGTTGATGTCGCGCTTCGGGTTCTTGGGGTCTTTGGACACTTCATGATCTTCGATAAGGGCGTTCGCAATATCGGCACAGCACCGTAAGAATCGCTCGTTCTCCGGGAGAACGTTGGCATCCTTCTTCCGGCTGGTACTCGTCATCGTCATCGTCGCGGACATCTTGGGCGGCTCGTCCGTGTCTCCACGGAAGCGTGGCTGTAATCTGTTGAGAGCCTGGCTGGAGAACTACCCAAGGTGGTCAATAACAAAGGTTGAAGTTATCACTTCAAGATGGTGATTCCTTTTTAATGTCTCGACTGCACGGATAGAAACTCGTCCAAACATGGAGGGGCAGCAGGTAAGGAAACTTTTTAAAGTGTTCATACCTGTACCACCCCACCCCACGCGGTAGGTAAGTCAGTAATGTAGCGCCTTTAAATGTGGCATGAAGGGCGCACTGTATAAGGCATAGTGGACATAGCTGAGAATATACAGTGTTAGGCACCCGGCTGGTACAACATAGTAGATGTATGTAGCACTTGGAGGGGCTGTGTCTTGCCCCATTTCTTGCTGCGCTGTTCTGTTCCTCTGATTAGTGGCTGCCCCTCTCTCTGACCCTCCAGTTTCGCGGGCAGCTGAACCTGAACCATCAATGCTCTATGATGCGTACGCACATGAGCTAACTGCGCTGTCTGCCTCTTTACGTTAAATCGGATGGCTTTGAAACTTATTATAGCCGGCCCCCATCCGATTATTCAAGACTTACGTGTGGTAAATACATATGCGCCCGTACCTAGGTAGTTTCCACTGCTGTGTGTAGCCTCACCTGCAACCTTCTGCTCCTAGAATAACAAAGTGCCTATACCTACGCCACGAGGAATTGGAGAACGGAGCCGAGGCTTCACTCCTTCCCAAATCATTCATTACGGACCCGAGACAACTTTTTGCTTCATAGTCTTCTCACCCGTCCTAAGTATTATATGCTTCCGTTCTGCATCTCTTTCTTGCTTGTTTCACCCCGCAACAACCGTCAAGGCCCCCCAGTTTATCTATCCTGCCCGCAACGGCTCCATTGTCGTCATATATTATTTGGAACCATCGCCCACATCCTCGCCCAACGCCCACTTCCCTTCACGTCAACTCCACAGTCCCCTCCTGCCCACCTATGCCATATCTCCCCGTTGGCGCGGTCGTCATTTCTTGAACAGAGATTCCGAGCATTGCCATGGCTAGTAACAGGGCTCGTCGAGTCGCCAAGGAGCTGGCCGATATCCAAGCTGATGCCTCCGTCTCTAACATCACCGCTCACCCCGTCGACGGTGGCAGTGACCTTACGCATCTCAAGGCCAGCATAACAGGCCCGCCTGGGACGCCGTATGAGGGAGGACACTACATCGTCGACGTCAAGATTCCTACCGAGTATCCCTTCCGCCCACCCATCATGAAGTTCGATACCAAAGTTTGGCACCCCAATATCAGTAGTCAGACCGTACGTGATGTCATCCCCTTATGAGATTCAGTGCTCGGGCTGCCACGAACCCTAATCTCATGTACTAACGTCGAACTGCGTCTTGTAGGGAGCAATCTGCCTGGACACGCTGAGTACGGCGTGGTCCCCCGTTCTGACAATCAAATCTACCCTCCTGTCCCTACAGTCCCTGTTCGAGAGCCCCGAGCCGAAGGACCCCCAGGATGCCGAAGTCGCCAAGATGATGATGTCGGATCCTCCCGCCTTCAACAAGAAAGCCCACGAGTGGGCTGTCCAATACGCTGGTGCACGGAGAAATCCCGCTTTTCAGTCGGTCAAGCCCAGATCTGGTGCCGGCGCCGCATCGGCGTCACAAGCAGTGGACGAAAGCAGGTACGGCATACATATTGCGCATCCCAAGCGTATCATGCCTTGATTGGCGGTTCGGAGATGGGATCGTACGTAGGCTGACTAGGAGCATTGCAGGTACCAAGGCTACAACAAGGACCTTATCGACAGGTTCGTCAACATGGGCTTTGATATCGACCGGGTCGTGGAGGCATTCCTTTACGTCGGCATCGACAAGAACGACGGCATGGACTACACATTGGAGGAGGCGTACATGGGAGATATCACCGCCCGACTCTTAGGAGAGCCATAGTGATGAACCGCCAAAATAGACTGGGTTAGATCTGCTTGCCGATGACGGTGGGCGTCCGGTCTATCCAAACATACGACCATTACCATTTCCCCTTATCAGCATGTGTGGAGTTTCACAAATCGGGCCTCGGGGTGAGGTTCATTGCATTTTTCTAAGAACTATTCCGGCTGCCCGGCAGTATCGGAGAGCGGAAATGAATGGAGAGCCTTAGAACGGGCTCGGCGGATTTGCATGAGGTCAGGCGTCAGCGGGTTTGCCATATTGTCACGGCTGCGATTGTAGTTTTGCTCAATATATTCGTTCTTATCATTTCTCTGGTCCTATGCCCTGCACCGTTAGGCCTATACAACCCATACTGTTGTCGGTGTAGCCCACTCGTTCTGCTCTTGAGTTCGATGGGCCTTTTTGTCCCAATACGGCCAGGTAAGTTCGCGGTAAGACTTTGGACAAAATACAGCGGAGCCCTTGGACGCTGCCGGGTACTTCTAAATTATCTTCGTTGAGGACTCAGCGCAGAGAGCTCTTTCCACCCCGGAAGGATGAGCACTCCTCAGTACCAAGTTCCAGACCACCTATGCTAACTTCCTCTCACCCGGTTACCGCCAAGTACACTTCGAAGCGTATCTTTGTTTTCATCCATCTGACCTGATCACATGCAAGGCCACATGGGACAAAGCACACTAACCGGTAGTTAGAAATGATCCATAGCACTTACTATCTGAGATTGTCCATAACAGGTAGTGGTCCCCCATTGAGGGAAGGCAAAGGTACGACTTTAGGAGCAATGTAGCTGCCAGAGACTGAAACAGTGGCCATTCCCGTTCTTACGACAACAGCAGCAGCCTTTGTGGCCCGTGGTCACCAACTAGGTAAGCGTAGTCGCGTCTCTGGCTACATTGCGACGAAATTTGGTTTCACTATGAGCCAATAGTCTGTGACCTTATCCAATGCTTTTCTATGTTCTATGTCATCTCTTCACTCATAGGTTTGGACGAGGAGCTTCCTTGCCCTGATACCAGCTCGATGGTCATGTTTGAAGTCCATCGAAAAGCGAAGGGGTCACCGATAACCGTCCGGTGTGCTTCCTTGTCAGCACCAAGAACTTATTGTGAGCATGATAAGTATCGGATTAGCAATTCAATTGCACAGAAGCTGTGTATACCAGCCTAAAAATATATACGTCGAAAAAAAGGTAGAAGACGCAGGGCACCTCAAGTCCCAACCAAGACACGCATAACGGCCGTCTCCCTATCATCGGCTCGGCTCCGCGATGTTCGCACTAAAGGGGAGGGGGGTTCCGAAGTTGGGCGACCCGTCGGGGTTCGTGCCCAGGACCTGGACCATGGTGTACCTGCTATCGTCGCAGGCGCCGTTGGCGTTCGAGGTGGCGTGGTAGACATTCCAGGTCTGGCTGCCGTCGGGGCTCTGGAAGAAGCTATTGTGGCCGGTGCCGTAGTGGCCGTTGGCCTTGGAGAAGACGCAGCCGTTGGACTTCTTCCACGCGCCGGGCCGCATGGGGTCGGTGCGGCCGTCCCACTCGAGCGTCGCGAGGCAGTAGTCGGGCGTCCAGCAGTAGTTGGCCGAGTAGACGATGTAGGTCTTTCCGCCGTAGTAGAGGGCGACCGGGCCCTCCTGGACAGGCGTCCCGCTCCGCTCCCAGGACTCCGACGGCTGCGAGACCACGCTGATGGGGCCTGTCAACGACACGTTATCGTCCCCGAGCTTCTGCAGGCACGTCGACTGGTACTGCACCCCGTGGAAGCACGAGTACGCCATGTAGTTGCCCCAGCCGTTGAACCGGATCACCGACCCGTCGATCGACCACGCGTTGGTCAGCTGCCCCGCGTACGTGTAGTCGTCCCACGCGCTCGGGCCGCCTGTGATTTTATTTGTGTGAGCTTGATCCAACCCCGCTACCCGTTGAGACTACATAATGAAATAGGAAAGACTGAAAACAGGGAGGGAAGCTAGCTAGCCGCGGGCGAGTAGCTAGTAAGATACGACGTACCCTTAAGGACGTGCATGTTCTGCCCGTCGAGGTTGTTGGCGTTGCCGGCGGTGTAGTAGATGTACCAGTTGCCGTTGAGGTAGTGGACCTCGGGGGCCCAGACGTTGCAGCAGCGGCTGGGCTCGTTGGTGCTGTAGACGACCTTCTTGGGCGCCGTCTTGAGGCCCTCGATGGTCGTGGACCGCGCGATCTGCAGGTTGGTCCACGACGTCGACATCATGTAGTAGTAACCGTCGCCGGAGTAGGCGATGAACGGGTCGCTGCCGCCGGGGCGGCGGACCGGGTTCGTGAACGCGCTCGCCGCGCCCAGCAGGCACGACGCCGCCGCGAGCAGGGCCGTGCCGGCCTTCCTAGCGGTGCAGAACATGATTTGCGATCAGATCAAGGGGACGCTCGTTGATAACCTGGTTTCCTGTCGTACGTATAGACCGACTGGGCCGAGACTTCGATCCAGCGAGCGTGGTTGATATACGAACAGGCTTGATTGTAGATCACCATCCCGGTGCGGTCGCTGCTTATTATAGCCTCTTCTATACCTCGACGTCGGTCTCCACCGGATCTTTCACGATGTTCCTTCATCTTGGCCATCGCGCCGTGGGATTGATTGGCGGCCGGTAGCAGCAGGGACTTCGTAGCCGAGAACGAGCGTAGAGAACAGTCAACGGGATGTCATCAAAATGATAGTGCGCCATTCTATTGGGGCGCATTTCGCCTCGTACAACCCGAGCGTGTCCTAGCAGGCATGGGATGAAACCCGGACACCGAGGAGAGATTTTCCTAAGGGGCCGCCATTCCCCGTTTCGGATAGAGGCGGGTGCATCATTTGCTCCGATTCGCGGAAATGCCCGCAGGCTAATTATAGTCCGGCAATTTAAATGGCCCGCGAATGAAGGTGTCCGCCAGCTTGGGAGTCGGCAGTCGGCAGTAGTTACATACTTAGGAGGTAGAGTATTTGCCTCCATGTATGTATGGATCCGGTTAGATGGACCCGGTAGGTAAGAGTTTAATGTTAGGTAAGTAGTTGCCAAGGTGATGATGGCTTTACTGATCCGAACTCGTAGGGAATTCCACCACTAAGAAGTTGGCGACAATATGTCTCGCGTTTGACAAGTCCCAGTAACATGCGGCTGTACCCCTCTGGCCATGATATGGCAGAAGGATATAGAGTCCGTCCTCGTCGGTATGAAGAATCAAGGAACCGATATTAATCGAGTTACTCCTCACTTCAAAAGAACCGGTATGGCACCCATACCGTCCCTGGACGCCAATGTGTCGGGTCATCTAGAACAGCATCTCGCTGCTGGATGCGGCTCGTAGAACTGGACCGCCCGCCCGACATCCAGCTGGACGGGTATGAACTGCGAAGCGGACCCGCCTAGACTTCCGGCCGTGATGCGCGTCGTGGCCATGGTTTGCGGGAAGTTTACCATCTCGTGTCTCCAGTTGGAAGGCTCCTGAGGGCGTGAATGAGCGTTGAAACCTGGGCCGACCTGCAATCAATGTTGAGCCTGGGCCGCGCATGACTTTTTTGGCCAATTAGCCTTTAAGAGGGTCTCGATCTCGGCTTCTAAGTTCCTAGGAGGGGTGTCACTTCCCCAGGGTTACTTTTGGCTTCGATCGTCTTCGCCACTAAGTCTCGAGACACTTCTCATCTGCTTCAAGGCAGACAAGTCCCTCGGCGTCTTAGCATGTGATCAGCAGTAGCATGTTCAACGTTCCCTATTTGCACATGGCCGTCAATGTATCTCGCCAAGCCCCCTAGCCAAGGAGTTCAATCTCAAGATGGCTTCGTCCGCGATCTCCTTCGACGATTGCGCTTGGCATTTCACGCAACGCGTCGCAACTCACAGCGTAATGAGATGCAAACGAGGACTCAACCTCGCCTGCAACGCATGGAAATCTTGTCCCTAGGTGATAGCTCTCCAACCATGTTAGCTCTCCAACGATGTCGCTTATTGCTTCCAAAGGACAAGGACGAGCTTGACGGCTCGACGCTAGACTCGAAGTGAAGGCTGAGTTCGGAGCGTCCCTAAAATTACCAGAGGGCTGATCAGCAATGAAGGATATGTTTGGGACTTTAATAAGCTACCAGAGGAATCTGTAGGTCAAGATGAATAATGTGCGTATATTTTGGAGAATGAGACTGTTTCTCTGTTCATACAGAACGCCTCATCGGACTGTTCTTACCGTTGACTTCTCAAGTCTTTCCATTTGATTCAGCCTAAGTGTCTATCAGTATAACACGGAGTCAAGGCAATTATTCACGCGGCGGCGAGGGGGTGTTGTGCTAGGAGAATGGATGTGATCCCAACCAGGGCCTTTTGGTGTAAGCTCACCATAGGTATTACGGTACTCTAGTATTAATACGCATTTACACTGCAGACGAATATTAAAACGGCGATCCAGTGGCGTCACATTAGTCCAATAGCCTAGCACATCATTCCCAATCACCATACTACCTCCGTATCCCTAGGCTTAAACTCCGGCTCCCACAATGCCTCCCTCTCACACCGCGCGTTCCTCTCTCCAAACGGGTCGTCAACATCGTCAATGGCAATGTAGGAGCTGAGCTGTGACCCACGCCCCCGAGAGAGACCCAGCGAGGCCGCCCTAAAGCACTGCGGCCTCTTTAACCGCCGCCACCGCTCGCGAGCCCGCGTACTTAGCTTCTTTTCCAGCTCCTTCTGAGCAGCGTCTATTTGGGAGATAAGATTCCAGACAGTAGTGCGTTTGGCTTCAAGTTGTGTCAGGCCGGAAGGCGTAACGGGGCAGCGGTCCAGGCGGCGCATAGCTTCAGCGTGGGCACGGTTAGTCAGGATTGTGGAGTTGACGGAAGCATCTCTGCAGAGCGGTGTAGAAAGCCGCGCCTGTTGGACTTGTAGGTTGTCGTCATCATCCATCGGTAGTGCAATATTTTTGGGATCAGGGCCATTGGGAGCAATGTGTTTGTCTTTGGTGATCTCAAGAGAAGACGGTTGGAGTGATCGTGCAGGGCGGACAAGGTCATTGCTTTGTGAAAACTTGTGGGATGGAACCTGTGCTATAGTTCGGTTAAGACCAGCTCTCTCACGGTCCTTCTTGCGTATCTCTGAGATCTCCTGAGGGCTGAGCTTGGGTCTCGTGCAAAAAGTATCCCGGACAATGGCAAGAGCAGCTTCATGTGCAGCTTCAGCTCCCGGGTCGCCCCAGTCAGGATGCTCGCACTCTAGGAGCATCACGATCATCCGGTGGGTTTGGTCAAGCTGTCTCAGCTCCTGAATAAGACAAGACCTCACAAGCTCCCTGTGATGCTCTGACATCGTGGCCATTATCGTGCAAGTCTTCCTTTCAGTCGGTGTTTCTTGGACGAGACCATACTTGCTATACAGTGCAAGCAAGGGTGCTCTTTTAGTGCTTCGGATTGAGCAGAGTAGTGTGTGAATAAAAAGACAATCTGTAAATGGCTCCAAAAGGTCAGGCAAACATGATCCCATTCCAAGTCAAGCTAATTGGTCAATTATGCACCCATTGTTCACAAGGGATGAAGACTCACTCAATGCAGGTAGCGGGGGTAGACAGGCAGCCTTACTGTGGCCCAAGCACCTCCAACTGGTCCCAGCCCGAGCAGGTGCTTGTTTATCTGGGTCGCGAGAAGGAATGGAACACGGAAGGAGAGATACACAAACAACTTAGTAAGTAGGCGTAAATAGAAGGAAAGAGGAAACCTTGTTGGCAACAGAGTTTGGAAACGAGCGTATGACGCAACTGACAAAGCTCCCCTCAGTCGTCTTTAGACAAGGTGAAAATAAGGGCAGAGGCGACAGACGAGGAACGAGGGATGGGGGACAGAGAGATAGGAGAGAGGGATGACCCGCGACTATGAGCCAATCACACGGCTTGAATCAGTGAGGCGTTCCGAGCAAACAAGGCTAGCCAATAGCACGCCCTCGTGAAAAAAAAAAGGGGAGGGGGGGGGGGGGGGGGGCCCGGGCCCCCGNNNNGGCCCCCCCCCCCCCCCCCCCCCCCCCCCCCCCCCCCCCCCCCCCCCCCCCCCCCCCCCCCCCCCCGCCCCCCCCCCCCCCCCCCCCCCCCCCCCGCGCGGAGCCCGTACATCACATCCTTTGTTTCGCAGGAAGGCACTCTTGCACTCGGGAGGGCGTATTAACCACCGTTGATGGGTTGTTAGTCGGCTTTTTGTGTAGGTATGTATGGAAGAGAGACACTGAAGCACTAATGTAAGGGCATGATCATACAAGGTCAGACGTAGGAAGACATAGTCCTACTAAGCTAGTATCGTGAAGGCGAAGTTCCTCAAAACCCTATATACAAGGAGGGGATTGTAACGATGTCGGCTTGATACCATCTAGGTTTTGCGAGGTTGCATACAATTATCCCATAATGGAGGAGATCGAAGCTTCCAAGCTCCTAACAGAGTGTCAAAGACACCTACTAGCTACGTACTACAAGCACGATCTACAAACAGCCTCTAGGACTTTGAGAGTTTGCATTTTATTTAGATGAATTGCTTCACTGTCTAATTCTACTATTTACATACAGTTACAAGGATCAGGGTTTATAATGCGCCATAACCACAACTCCTAGGCAGTACAATGCAGGCAAGAGGCATAGATGTTGCTTGGTTAATGGCCTCGCTTTGGGCCTTGGAACTGTGAAAGGGCAGGGTTTGAAGCCAAGCGGACAACTGAAAAGCCCTGTTCGGCAGTACTCGGCTGTCCGGAGACCCTCGCCCAAAGATCAAACAGCGATGAAGAACGTACCTGGGCCCGCGACGGCGGGGCTGCCGAAGCTCCTCTCCAATTCCTTATGGCGGCCGCGGGGTTCGGCGCACAGTAGTAGAGATCGGCCTCCCGGAATGAATAGTCCCCCCATCGCGGACCCAGCGGCGTTCCGGCGGTAGCGAGGGTGGCGTTACTGGTAATGTCTGATCCATGTTCCCATTCGTCGGGGTCCGTTGACTCTAGCGACTTGGTCGCCCGCGATGACGAGTCCGAACCCCCTACCAAACCCCCTGCCGGACCATCACTCTCGGATCGGTAAGAGGCTGATGACTGGCGGCTAGACATAGCGGGGGGTGTTGCGGTCAATCGCATAACGCTCGAGTCGCGAAGGGTGTCACCAGAGTGGTGGGAGCGGAGACAAGAGTGTCGCGGCGGCCTATAGTAATGACGAGCTGAAGTCGAAACCGAGTCCGATTTCGGCAAGCGGGTGATGTATGGCTCTGAATAGATTGCACCATTATGCCCGTAAGGATCATAAGGGCTTGGATGGAATGCAGAGTCTAGCAGGTTAGTCCTTGAGGCGGGCCGACGACGGAGATCACGCAGTCCGTAGACCTGTGGTTGCTGTGGTAGTCTGTCAGTCTGCGTGTAATATTGGTATTGTTGTAGGAAGGACATACATCGGGACCTGAACCTCTTGAAAAGCGAACACATAACTTCCCAAGGTGTAATAGAGCTGGGGCGAAAAAGCCGAGAATTAAAACACACATGTGTGCCGTCAGGATCAGGTAGCCGGCGACGCTCCTCGTATTGTCCGACGCAAGTCCCCGCACGAAAGTCACCATGAGCAAAACGCTCGCAAACCGCACCAGCGCAGTCACCACACCTATCGAGAACATACTGTACGCCTGGAACTGCACTGCGCTGGCTAGTAGGATGACTTCGCACGTCCCGAGGACAGCCAACTGTGCCGGTCCCCAGATCTGAAGCCCGCCGATGGCGGCGCCGCGGATAAAGGTCAAAGTGAAGAGGGTCAGGATGAACCGTTTATCTTGCTGCTGCCCGGTCTCGGACGTTGACAACTGACCGTACCTCTTGCTGTTGTCGAAGATTAGGAGGCCCAGGCTCCGCGTCGGGACCTGTGACAGTAGCCAGACCAAGGCGATTAAGTTAGCAGCTACAACGAAGGCGGCGAGCGAGATGTGGTAGGCGGGCAGCTGAGTCGCATAATTGATTTGGTAGAACGACAGAGCGACCAGGGGCATCATAAAGTAGGACAGAATAAGGCGAAGGGTCCGGTAGAAGGTGTGCCGCAGGCCTGCTGCTACCGGCTCTTGCGTGCCAGAAGCCATGTCTGGATCCGCGGATTGTGCTAGACGCCCGTACATCTCGAGGAAGAGAGCAGAAGCAATTGTAATGATGGCGATGAGGATGACCATGTTCATCCATGTATCCATCGTCTGGGGGGCGCCGACTATCTGCGTCATCAATTCTAGACCCAGGGTGCCGCCGTACGTGCCGTTGAGCTCATAGATGCCATCACTGACACCGGGGTACGGATGACCATGGTTGACGAAGCCGCCAGCAAGAAGGGCCACCCAACCCAAGCGGCCCACTGCCGGCTGGTAAAATCCGGGGTAGAATAGGCTTAGGCTTCCGGTAAGGAAGACGAACTGGAGATAATGAAGACAGTCGGCAACACCCGGGAGCACGCTCTGCGACGAAGATTTTCCTGACGCCGGGATAGAGCGAGCAATGCCCACAAGAAGGACGAAGAGGAGAATGCTCAAGGGTGCATAGCGCAGTGCAGTTCGTACTGCAGGGCTAAACGCAGGGGTGATGTATGCCTGCAAACAGCCCTTCTCTTCAGCACCAGGCCCAGCCAGGTGAATAGTGGCGTGAAAAGTGGAAAGATGATGAAATGCGTCCATCTTCTCGGTAAATGCAAGATCGAGGCTGGATAGGTTGTGCCTCCCTGTTAAACCTCTGCATGTCACATTTATCTCGGAGTGATGAGTACGAGACTGGCCCAGGAGGTCAATCTCCAATTCCGCCGACGGTATCTCGGGGCGCCAGCGAGCGCACTCAGCTGCTTCCATCCATTGCGAGACTTCGAAAGACAGGCGATCATGCGTGTCATTGACATGTATTAAGCTCGCGCTTAGGCTTCCAGGGACAAAGCTACCGTCAGATAGATGATGCGCATCATTGTCGCAAGGTTGCCATTGCACGTAGGCCGCTGATGCGCACGTTAACATACACGTCGCCAGCAGCTGGACTAAGCCGAAGCGGATCATTTTATTGTCGAAAGCATTGGGACTCCCCGGGAATCGCCGTTTGAAATGGAAGAATTTAGTGTTGAGTTCGTCCATAGACACTTTCAGATAGCCCACGATCGCATTCCGTGCTCCAGCTAGTAATGCTGGTCTCGCAAAGGGAACGAGATGATTGTGACCTCACTTGGGGTAGTGCTTTTACTTAGTCGTTCAATAGCTCCCTCCATACCTATTACCGGAAATTCGTATCCCATTTAGTCAGGCGAACCCCTGGCACTCACTAGGTAAAGTGCTGGGTAAAATCTTCGGCCTAGTGGACACACCCATAGCGATCCCTGTGTGGGACCCAAAACAACTCTACCGCAGCCCAGGCCTCGAGGCCTCTTGACTCCTTGTTGGCTAGGATTGAATCTCTCTGGGCTGGCATATCATCTTACACAAATAGCACCATTCAGCTTCACAACTTCTCAAACTTCCGAGTACGAAGCAGGTCGCTCAGTGAAGACAGCATGCCAAGCGAAGAGAAGACAGAGTCGTCGCAATTATGGGCTGCAAAAGCCGTCATTCTCCCCTACATACTATACATACTATACTAGTTCAGTACCTCTATAGCGCCGCGGCGAGCATCCAGGAGGCGCAGAGCCAAGGCGGCATATGCTTATGCGGGCGGAGACCCCAGAGGATGAAAGCCGCGGTCGGGGGGTTTCGGGGCAGATCGTCGGAGCTACTACAAGTTATGATCGGTTATCCATACGCCAAGCTGCTCGGAATGCGGCTCTGGCCACCGGCATTTGATTGGTGCACCGGAATTAGAAGGCAGCGATGAGGGCCATACAAGTGACGGCAATCCACTAGGAAATCGTCTTCGCTATTATCGTCGACGACTCCATCGCCTTCGTCATGGTCAGGAGAAGCAGCAGCAAGCACCAGCGTATCTTGGACTGGATGGAGTAACATCAGTATATAATATATAATAGGAGGCAAACGCTAGAGCACCTATCCGAGGTAGATAGGTGCCGAGAATTCGAATCATTTAAGGGCATTGAGCTGCTGATGGGCATGGCACTAGCTCTACTTATAAATGGTAATTACTCGCATGCATTAGTAACAATCTTTGTGACCTACTTTCGCTTATTGATTATCGAGGCCTTCGGTCTTGAGGCCTGTCTCGTCTAATCGAAAGCCCTATCCTGAGATCTACCCCAAGACTACCCTTGATGCCATCCGTTAGTCCGTAGCTGCATCAACCCGAGCTGGATTCCAAGCCATGCCTGTCGGTGAATGGTTTGCTAATCTCATCCAAGGCTACGCGCTTTAATGCCAACAACATCAGCACCCCTCCCGGCGAAGCGCCACAACGGCTCTCCTCGATAAGTTCCTCCCGAGGATAACCGGCCTGAATGGGTTCATGCTGTAGCTGAGGAGTGGCGGTAGAAGCTGACAACGTATAATACACGGACCCCCCAGGTAGTCGTGCAGTACGACGATAGGTGAACGAAGAATTGCCGATCACCCATTCGCCTTCCCTGCCGGTCGATGATACGGTTATATTCATGTGGCGTCCTTGGGCATGTCCTTGTCGTGCTGTTGCCTCCACAGCGCTTCCAGCTGATTTAGAGATTCCAGCACTCTCGAACCGACCTCGGTATCAATAGCCCTTTTCTGTTGATCTGTCAACGGGGACAATACATAGTCCGCCACCTCCTCCGGGTCCCGACTCTCAGGTCTGTCGATGCCGACTGAGATGCGCGCCCACCGGGCGCCCGGGTAATCCTTGATCTGCAACTTCTGGTAGATACTCTTGATGCCGTTGTGGCCGCGGTGGCTCGTACCCCACTGTCTCGTCCTGACGACCCCAAAGCGCGTCTCAAGTTCGTCGTGGAGGACGACCAGGCCCAGATCCGAGGGTGGCACGCCGTGGCCCTTAAGCGCCTCATTCCAGGCCCACCGTACGAAGTCCCCGCTGACGTTCATGAGCGTCGGGCTCTGCAGGAGCGTGTACTTGGGGCCGGTGGAGGCCTGGCATGTCTTCTTCCAGCGCTTGTAGGGTGAGAAGTCCGGCTGCCCGGACGACGAGGCACCGGAAGCATCGGCACCGTTCTTGATAGCCTTCTGTAAGGAGAGCAGGGCAAGGTGGCCCGTCGAGTGCATCGTCTCATAGTACCTGCCAGGATTGCCCAGACTTATGACCAGGAAGTGGGGTTTAAATTTCACCATTTATTAGCCGGTCTCGACCTCCTTATCCCCTAATTCTGCGGCATGTAACGTAAAATAATGCTGACTTCATGTTATCCGAGCGGACTTCTTGTCGGGCGTTATTAGTGAATTTTCTGAATTCTTAGCACATGACCTGATCCACTGTATTGTACTTAATTCGGCGCGGTCGCGTAACTTGGCCCAGCTGGAGCCTCGACCATTGTTCTTCAAGCTTTTAAGGAGCCCGAGCCGGAGTTGCTTGTATTGTATTGTACAAGTACCAACGTACTGTATGTAACCCTAGGAGAAAGTGGCGCAGCAGGCACTGACGTCGTCACCCGCACCCGCGCCCGCACCGGCAACCAGTTGTGGTGCCTTTTCCGCCAAGCCCCACGTTGAAGTGAAGCACGTCGTCATTGTAATTATCGCTAACTTTTGTTTCCCCCATATTCCATACACGCAATCGCAACCAAACCAATTCTCCCGCGCTCGCTGCATAGGTCAAATTCCTGCGAATAGTCTCTCCAATTCACCGCTCACACCTGTTAGACTCAAATATCTCCTTAATAAAAAGTCGAGAAGCGGGCGACAACCGGAACCATGTCTTGGGCAGGGTTCAAGAAGAACGTCAACCGCGCCACGACGCAGGTTATGATGAAGACGGGCCATGTCGAGAAGACGAACGATCGAGATTACGAGGTCGAGGAGCGACGATTCCGCAGCATGGAGGCGGCCGCGACCAGACTACAGAAGGAGGCCAGGGGATATCTAGACTCGTTACGAGCAATGACTGCCTCGCAAATGCGTATAGCCGAGACCATCGATGCCTTCTACGGAGACGCCGGAGCGAAGGACGGCGTCAGCAGGAGCTACAAGCAGGCCGTGGAGGATCTCGACACCGAGACGATAAAAGCCCTGGACGGCCCCTACCGGACGACGGTTCTAGAGCCCATCTCGCGGTTCTGCTCCTACTTTCCAGACGTAAATGAGTGTAAGTTTGCTGCCATACATCCTTCTATGTACGACGTCGTGGCAGAGGATAGGTTATGTATCCGCTTATGTTGTGTGGATGGGTAACTAACGACATGCGTGCGTCTAGGCATAAAGAAGCGCGGCCACAAACTACTGGACTACGACGCCCTGCGCGCCAAGGTAAAGAAGTTAACCGAGAAGCCTGACAAGGACGTCACAAAGCTACCCCGCGCCGAGAAGGAGATGGAAATGGCGAGAGCCGCGTACGATCAGCTAAACGAGCAGCTATGCTCGGAACTGCCGCAGCTTATCGACTTGCGGGTGCCCTACCTCGACCCCAGCTTCGAGGCACTCGTCAAGATCCAGCTCCGCTTCTGCGCTGAAGCATATAGCCGCATGGCCCAGGTCCAGCAATACCTCGACCCCGACACGAGAGAGCAGTACGCCCAAGGCCAGCTTGACTCCAGAGTCGAGCAGGTGTTACAGGAGATACGAGAGCTGAGCATCAGTGGCACGGTTTGAGCTTATTGGGGGGACGCTGTGATGTGACGCGATGGGACGCCATGAAATGGCATGAAATTTGCGGCATCGGACGGGCATGCGGTGGGCGTTCGAGGTATTCGTGGTTTAATCGGTCGATTGGTTGGCCTATCGACTGGCTGGTTATTCTAGACTTCCTTTTCTGGAGCCTGGGGTTTCGGGACTCTGTATGAATCATGTGGTTACGACACAACTTCGTGTTCGGTATTAACTAGATGTTGGGTTCAGCGTAAAGAAAACCGGGGTAATGTTTCTCAACTCTTCCAGAGAAATTATGTAGGTCGTCCAGGCTCTATAAAACTACGGGCACGTGTGCCATCGAGTCAGAGAACCAGGGGGCTATGACGGCCCCTTGTTGGAAGAGTCAACGTCCGGCAGATATCCAAGGACCCTACTTTGGAGGATTTCCGAGCCCTATTTGGATAATGAGCTGGACCGGTGACTTTGAAGTTCCATGAGGCCGGCTCACTGCTGTGCTCATATTACCTTCTCATGAGCCTCGGGCTCCGACGTTAAGAGTAACCATGCTCGAGCCGGATGCGAATATAGTCATCCGTCGATATATTCAAGGACCTTGGATCTATTATAGCACAGTCTCGCTAACAATACACGTATGCCATGGCAGTAACGCCATTTCCATCGCGAGGCAACTACAAGAGTTTTACCGCGCCGCCGCAGAGCTGTGGGCCCAAAGTTTTCTGGTATCTCTCAGTTTTCATGCAGCCCGCGGTCAGCCCTGGATAATGTTCATTTCTTCGAGTCCTTGTTTGCCTTCCCCATTTTCACGATCCAACACATTGAATCTTGGTCGGGAATTCCGCGTTAGCGGCAAGTTGATTTTTGGGACCTGTTGCACACAACTTAATCCCTGTAATATACTCGCACAACGCCTAAGGTATATATTTCTATTCACTCCCGATCGTAACCGACCACCTATTCACCTTCTGTTACAACATACCAAGCATTGTGCGCCACTGCTAGGACCAGACCGACCTAGTCATCAGATAAGAGGAGCTATTCTTAGCTATTGCGAAGACCGTCGATGCGCTTCATTACCCCTTTAGGCGACGTTGTCAACATTCCCGTGGATATTGCCAGAGATGCAGACGGTGATTACAGCCGTAAGGACGTCGCCGAGAGCACATTTAGACGAACTGTCAGACCGGTGATTTGTACTACGGTACTTTGATTTCTAGACTTCGCACTCCCCTTCCATAGTGCGGATAAAGTGTACGAAAGACCAGTACACCTAAATACCTATAGAGAACTTAGACGGGACAGAGATAAGAGGTTGGTATGCCGGCAACGGTCCTGGCCCCTCCGCCGAGCCTGAGGCCTTCCAATTTGAGGAGGATTACTGGCTTGAGATCCTGATGGGTATTCCAAACGGAGTGGTAAAGCAGTCTCATATCGGCCTCAGTCAGACGGATCTGGCACCTCGGAACGTGATGCTCGTCCTTCGACCTCAGGTCACGCTTCGGTCCTGATCTCTGATGCACGTCATAGTTGCGACAGGCTATGAGAAAAGCAAGATAGGGAGAACTATTCACGGCTCTAGTGTACAAAATTGCTCCCGAATATAACCGGCCGCTCCCCAAACGAGCGGTGTATTGATCCAAAATTTCAGGGACAGCTACCTCGTCAGTTTGGGGAGAATGAGGGGTGCTATATACCCCCGTGATGTGAAGCGGGTTTTGTTTAGACGAGGAACAGATACGGAGAAGTACCGGGTCCGATCTGGTGCCGACACGCTCACAAGCCATGGGCACTGCAGCCGCACCGTCGTCCACTGATCGGAAGTGTCGTGTCTTGAAGAAGGTTGCGCCCCTCCCCCACCAGAATCATGTTGCCCGCCGACAGATAGTCGGTATGGCCTATCGGACTCTTCCCGCGGAAATCGCCATCGCAGAAATAGGTGAGTGACGTCGATCAATATGTTGTGACTGCTAAGCACACCCTGTTGCTTACTAGTCTTGCTCAGCCGAGCTCACTCTCAGTCATTACATCTTGGGTACGTAGGCGGCGTACCTTATATCGTATGTAATAATACTAAATGCCGAATACTTGAGAGACGCAACAAGAGGCATCAACGATAGGACGAAGTTGTGTTGCGTTCAAGTTACCAGGAGATCAACGCCACAGGGATGTCTGATCTCGTCGTATAAGGGCTCCTAGAAACAAGCTGACGACTAGTGGCTCTCGAATACGATTGGTGGCGTATCATCCAGTGCGCGAAGCTTCCTCTCCCAAGTCGGGACGCAAGAATAAAAACTAGTGATGCCGTCAGCGACTGCGGTGGAATGTCTGCCGCCGGGATCCGAGGAAGGAATTTCCGTGGGCCCCGCAGCCGCCGGGAGGCTGTAGTCGTATGTGCGACTGCTGTGAGGGCTTGCATTGCGCAAGGCCAGTGATCTAATATTCGATAGTGTTGCAAAACAAACAGAAGCCGTGGGTGGCCTATGAAGATTACTCTATCCTCTAATGCATATCATACTATGAGCCTGCTCTAGCCGCAATGGAAAGCAATGAATAGCTGAACGAGCTTTCAGCACGATTAGACTTTGGCATTCATCGGATTGTGTGCTCTTTTGAGGCTTTGGGGGTACGAAGGTCATGGAGACTTTCGCCAGGAACAAAGTTTAACTGATAGGGGAGGACACTCGCACACGCTAATATACCTGCCGGCCGAGACATTGATCAATATGGGAATTTTGCCATAGGCTGTAAGGTGGAAACAGTTAATGTAGTCCGGTTCTCATGGGTTTGTACTCCATAAGCGCCATCTTACAACTAGCTTCTATATTGCAGATGACATGGGGCAGCAACGTGATACCTTTCCTCGAACGTAGAGTGGTGCAAGCAAGTAATTTCCTGCTCGGTTCTTTGGAATATATTTTGTTGGAACTGTCTGCGGAGCGCCCCTCGACCAGGGATATTGGGCTGACACTATTTTCATCCGGCCTCCCCTTGCATCAAGTATGGTATCCATAGTCATGTTTTATTGTATGCTTATTCTATCGACGTGAGGGTGGCGGCTAGTGTAATTGCATTTCCCCAGTTTCCTTGTTGATTATCGAGGGGCTTTCTTCCATATACATCTGTCGGTCATGTTCGCGGGCTCGGACGGCTCATCGTTCGGGTTGCTTCGGAGGTAGGAGTTCGTTGCAGCAGATGTCCGTAATCATGTCTTATGGTGAAGTCTCCATCTGATATATCTTCGAGTTTGGAAGTCGAAAGTCGAAAGTCGCCGAGTCTGGTTATTGGAAATGCAATACATAGCCGCATAGCCAAAACAGGGCTCTTTCATGCTTAAGACATAACATCTATAATAAAGATGAGGACATATAAAAATGGAAATCGTCAGGTACTCTGCATTTGGTGTCTAAGATTTCTATTGAGCATAAACCCCTTTGCCTCCACCTGTTTTGAGATCCGTTTCATGCACATAGGGGTTCGCTGCTTATCAATTCTGCAGAGTACGACCTTACGGCGCTGGCACCGACATAGTTGTTGAAGTGTGTTGTGGAACACTCCTAACTCGACCGACAACTTCAATGCTCCGCGCTTGGATTCTTAACGCACGATGCCCCCATTTTGGTGTACACAACACTCCGTCACTAGACTGCTTCTCGATAATTCTATATCTAGCGGAAGTCCTCCGAACATGAGCGTTGGCGACCGGTCCCAAGTGAACGATGACGATCCTTAACGCAAGAGAATACCTTTCAATGGTTCTTAGTACCTTCTTCAGCCATTCATAACCAGTCAGACCTCGTCACTCCTATCGTCGCGTCGGTGGGGCCTCCGCCGGTAAGCCTCCGTCTCCGTCAGTAGGTTCACCATTGCTCCCTCACCACCAGCTTCCGATGAGACATACGGATACTCTTGCAACTTGTTCATTCGAAGTGGCCTCCAAATTAGTCTTCCGAGCCATGATACCATCAGCCTTATGAAGGTCTCAAATTCCAGCTCGCAGAGTCTAGTATAAAGTTCAACCAACGCATAAACGGTCCACCCCATCCAACTAGCACTATATGTTGAACCCCAAAAGGTGTGCGCTCGAACCGTTGTTAGTTCGAGTTTATTTAGCTATATATGGTTGCATTCCGACAATAGAACTTTCTCCATCCATTATGGATTTTCGAACGAAAACCGAGACACCGTATAGCGAGCTCCCAGTAACCATTACATTGAGAATTATGCTCATTAAGAGTTAGCATCAACACTTCTGACAAAACCACATGACCTCGTGGAACTATACGGACATACCCCCCTGTCTACTTGCGAAAACAGGCAGACCAAGCTCCCGAATACGCTTTACTTGCATGCGCCCTATTCTGAAGTGTGATGGCCGATTTTAGAGGACTATACAATATTTATATGCCGCTATAGTGAAAATAAACGCCTTCAGCCCGCGCCTATCCACCCGTCCACATACCCGGGTGCTTATTCCCCATATCTACCTAAATCACTTTCGTTCCAAAATGCAATGTCGCGTCCAGCTATATCTCGCAAATGCAGGACAAGGTCATTCCTCTACAATCCTCTATAGTTGTTGAGTCCATTTGACCTGAACCAGATAATTCTGTGACCACATAAATATCAACATGTCTGCATAAAGTTTGTTTGTGGAGAAGATTTGCGGTAGTTCTGGATTTAATAACGTGAACAGACCCTTAAGCAGAGGTATAGCTGGTGGCACTGGCTTGGTAGTCGCTCAACCCGATACCTCGCATCTATTCACGCCACAGAACGATAACAGTGAAGGCACGTCATGTCTCACAAGCCCATGGCTCGAGAAAAGTACATTTTCAGTGCAGGAGTTTCAGGGAACAGTCGAAATCACCCTTTTGATATAGAGGGAAATACAGACACCATATTCTCTGATCGTCCTATGCATCGACCACTTATTCTTTGTCTTTTGAGTCTTGAGTGATCACCCTCGGAAGCCGACGTCCAACCATTGTCCACCTTTAAAAGCCCTCCTCCCTTAACTGTCTTCAGCCATAATCGCAGCTGTGCCGTTCCCATACTTAGATTCCATGGATTCAGGTAGTGGAGCACAGGGGTACTTCCGGTTTAGCACCATCTTTGACTTCTCACCAAATACAGCGTCCCAGGGACCTCTCATCAACGGAGGGATCGGCCAACCTAACTTACGGTTCTGGAGCCAAATGCGTACCAGATGCCTTGAAGAGTCGGCGTCGATATATGTTTCGCGGCATGGATTAGCCCCAGGTCTTTCCAGGAAGACGATATCCCCGATGCGATTATGGAGGCGTACTTGGTGCTTCCCAGCCGATGTCGGTATGGAAGGGCTATAGCCCACAAGTTAGCAGCATGGTAAAGCTCTCTGGTGTCGAACGTACCATGTAATCATTCGTATATACTCCATGCTGTTTCTCTTTAGGTAAGGCCACGATTTTGAATCCGTAACATATCCTAGGAGAATTCAGCAACGGACAGAAGAGGCGGCGAGGTCAGTCGTTCTTGACTACGACAAAAGGCAAATCTTTTCGAACGCGTACGTACTTAGCATAGCCCCATTGAACCTCTGGACACCCCTCTGGTCGCCGATACATCCAGCGAGCGCCGGGAAGAGAATAATATTGTCCTCGACCGAATATCGCGCCGGCTATAATTTCCTGATAACGCAAAGTCCGCTATCCCGATGGACCTCTTCCGCGCATTGCTCAACTCGACGCTGAAAGGTCGTTGGGGGGTTGGGGGAAATCGTTCCTTGTTCACTTCATCCCCTTTCAACTCAAGGACTATAGCAGTTAGCTTGAAGATATGAGGCACAGGACATGAGACACTTACACCTGAAGTATGCCAATGCTGCCTCTATCTCGCGAAACTCCAATTCGTCCAGTTCCAGACGGCGCATACCTTCGTCATTCAGAGTAGTCCCGGTCCAAGCCATTGGACTCTTGACGGATTCGGGAAAAGCTCGAGGCGACTAGTCCGTCCAGCGGGTAGCTGGTTTTCATCTCGATGTAGCAAGCCCCCGAAAGCTAAAAGCTTCGCAGTAGTCATGAACCGAAGGATGTGGGCGGTCATTGTAAGGCACCAATATACTAACCAGACTGTCGCAAAGTTAAGCAAGAACTATTTCTCGACGAGAGTTGCTGGTAATCTTCTACTTATAGATCTAAATAACTGGGCTCTCTCCCAGGGGTCGAAGCAACTCAACCGAAGTCCACCGCTTGCGCAATCCGTTGCGCAACCGCCAAAGCCCAATCCACCCATTTAACCTTTCCCGAGGTGAACATCCATCCATTTAAAGGACATAATGTCCATAGTTAGCGAATTATGGCGTTACATATACATGGATTCCATCCACCAATTTTGGGTGGTGGTAGATGGACGTCCACTCACTCCACAGGGGTGGTTGGTGGAGTGGATTGTGTTTCTTCGACCTCTGTCTCTCCCTGATTTGCCAAGTATTAATAGACGCCCGACTATTTCCTTCTTGAATGATCGCCGATCAATTACCTATTATCGAATTTTGCTTCATTTTGGTATCAGTAAAATCTGCCTCTTCTCCGATCTCGCCGCAGTTGTCGTTTGATCGACCAAGGTAGAAAAGGACCGGCGGCAGACACCGCACTCTTAGGGGCGGTCAGGCGAAAACCAATATGCGAATGCCCGCAAGATCAGGGTCAATTGCCGGTGCATGAGGGTGTGCGGGATTGCCTCCCTGAAGTCCCAATCAACGCCCGTCTTTAGACTGGTAAACCTATTTCGGCCTATAGCTAGTGGTAAGGTAGAATCGAACGATGATAGATCCTAAGATATTGTCACCGAGTGGTCAAGGAACTGACCGCACCTGACATGAGAGTTCGTATCTACCTATGTCGCCTGCCGTTACCGTTTCTAAAAGTGTCAGGTCTGACGTATATTAGCCCCAGGGAAAGAAGGATGGCTTCACGAGACATGGCGAGACGCTCTCAAGCTCGAGGTTGATAAGGCGAATCGACTTGAGCAAACGGCAGTCACTAGTATAGACTAACTTCTGGTGGACTGCAGTTGAATAGGCTGCTTTAGCACGAGAGCCCACATAGTAGGTATGACAAGTAAACGACGTGGCCGGGGACGTGGTACTAGTAACGACAACCGGCTGTGTGGAACTTAACGGAGCGCGTATCGGACCTGCGACCCGGGGGATGCGATCACGTAGCATCAAAATGTGGCAAGCCCGATTCGATACGCGAGCTGTTCTGCAGCCTCCAGGGCTGCGGCTTGGGCCGCAGTCGAAAGGCCCTCGAATAAGTATTTCGGAGCATCACCACAATCTCCACATGCATTCTGACAATGAAGAAACGATATCGAGGGATTGTTATGCAGTACAGCGCAAAAAGGTGTCTCAGAGTCATGATCACATAAGGCAAGTAAAGACGCACACCTGATGAGCGTGGGGGCCATAAAGAAGGCAGTGCTGAGTGGCAATTCAGACTATCAGGCTGTTCGATGTTCGGCTATGGGCAGTAGTCCCTGGCCGCAACGTCTTACTTACTTTAGTATACATCGCTGGCATTGCACGAGCTTGCTTCTTACGAAGCCACACCCAATGGCCCGACCTGGACAGACGGCACGACATGCAAGCCCACAAGCCGCAGGGCCGGGTCTTGGTGACTTTAGTCAGTGGGCATGGCGGGTTTAGTCACATAAATTACATGGCTATCTCTCCATTCCTCTCTTTTAACTATGCAGTTGCTAGTCTTAGTCTAGCTTGCATCTTGCATTAGACGTTCCCCGTGAGACATCTTCCTTGGAGTGGGTTCTCAAGCCCGTTGGACGGCGACACTTATTATCCAGTCATGTTCTCTAATATCCAAACGAGGTGAAACCGCTGAAAGCCTCAATGCAAGTACCCGTCCACCAGTCCCAATCCGACCCAAGCCTATGCTCACGCCGACATCGAGTCGATTGAATGCTATGCACAACAATACGACATAACGACAAACAGGCTCGAGGGACATGGATGGCATACTGTTTTCGCAATTTCGCAGCCACCCGGTCATACGGAGAAGAAAGGGTAACGGCCAGGATAAAAGGTCCTGATATCCCTCCACTACATTGCCCGACGCTGAAGAATGTAAAATCCTATCTGAAATATGGACGGTCAAGCTGCCCCCCGTTTGAACTTTGCTCCTTAATTATCTATTCAAAACCAGCACATGTGCGACTTGTCCTGGAACAATTTCAGTCATCTGGTCCTCCCCCGCATCGTCTACGTCGACCCTGAACGGTTTCCATCACATGGCTTCCACTTCACTGGGCAGGTTAGACGGAGTCCCGGGAACCGAAAACCTATCATCATACGACTACCCCCCTTACTACTTCGATAACCTAAGCCATCCGGCCACGGCGACCGAACAACATAACGTACCGGTAGCTGATGAGCGGTGTCTCTCTTCGACAGGGGCTCGACGATCACCTGCCTTGCCTTGTTACACCCATGGAGTGGGTGCTCGTCAACTACTAGGAGGGGCTACACAAGGCAGGCACCGCAGTCGAACGAAGAGACCCTTACTCTGCATGGATCACTGGCGACAATCCACCCAGCCTTTCGAATGACTCGTATTGGGTGGCCCTGAGTGGTCCAGCATCTGCACCATCCGCACCATCCAAAAGCGACGAGAGCCTGGGCGACAGGTCTGATGTTACATAATCGATAAGACCGATATCACGCCCAACCCAGAGGAAGAAGACGTACCAAAGAAACGGAACCGGATATCTATGGATCAGGAACAGCGCGACCGTACGAGCACTACTCACAAGCTTAAGACCTGCGTATAATGTCGTATGCAAAAGATTCGGGTAAGTCTTGTACCATAGCAACAGCCGCTCCCTGCGTCACCATGGGCCCGTTCACTCAGTAAGATGACGTACCTAGTGCGTGCCCGGGTTCCGAGAACCATTTCAGCGAGTAAAACATGCAAGAACGTGTCGGAAATCGATGTGCTGGTCTGGAATAAAGAAATAAAAGGCAGAGTTCAAAGGGGGCACAGCTTAACCGTTTATATTTAGAAAAAAATGGACATTCTTTAGCGTGGGGCAATTTACCCGTGATGATCCCGGGACCGTCCATTCTTACCCGCTACTCCTTTCTTTAACATATCGTGTTTCTGAAATGCTATAGGGAAGGGAAAGGAAAGGAGTAGCGGGTCAGAATGGAGGGTCGCGAGATCGTTACGGTGCATTGCCCGACGCTGAAAATTGGTATCAACCTAGCTTAACTGTATTATATATATTAAAATCTATCTCCCATACGAAAAGCTATTGCTCGAAGACCTTTGGGGAATGATGGCGAGCGCGAGCCCACGTCACTTCTTCAGCATCTATTTGGTCGTGTTCATGTTCCTGCATGAGACTTCCCTAATCACCTGGGACCGGTACCGATGGGCGCGCGTCAATGGCCTCGAGGAACCCTACCCGCTTTCCCACCAGGCTGAGGCTGTCCGGGAGGGCGCGAATATCATCCTCAGCCATTAGCACTATTACATAACGGGGCTTCGAGTCCCTCAGGACCGATTGGCAGAAGGGGGAGAAGGCGATTTGAGCCCAGTTGAAGACGCAGGAATAGGAACATATCGTCGAAACGTGTCGCTACTACGAAGAAAGGGGTAAGACGCTGTCGAGACGTCCCGTCACCACACTCCGCAGAGAGCTAAAATGAGAGTAGAACGTAACCCGTCGATGAAGGAGAGTCATCGGTCTGGCAAGTTTAAGTGGGATGACGATCATTCCTGGCCCAGCCAAACGTTCGAGAAGCCGCGGCAGCCGAAACCGACTTTCTCGAGGTATATGGGTCTTGTCTGATATTGCGTATGCGTAAAGGTATATTGAAGTGGTGCAGGGTGCAGAGAGCTACCATATAGCTCGGCTGATCAATTAATCCGCGCCGTTCATGTATGTCTATGGTTTCATCTACCGCGGCTCAACCCGAGCAACCATCATGGAGCATTTTCTCGCGGTTATAACAGCGACTTCAAATGCAATTGCGTCACCTTTATATCTCGCTGACCTTGGCCCAGACCTCGACGACATAATATAATTCCTTCTGATCAGAACCAAATCTCCTCCTTCCACATTTAATATCTGACGTATGGCGATAAGACAGCACTCATAACAATTCTTAGTAACGGCTAACGGGCCGCGTTGCTTTAAAAGGGAAGTAGGAGTGATTTAAGATGTTCTTATTGGTGAGACGAATGGTGTGGTTTGTGCTTGAACCAAGTCATAAAAATAAATTTTTATGGGTGCTTGTCTCATAGCCTTAGATCCTAGTCTGTTGTCGTTGACACAGCACACAACCATCGCTACATGTAAATATCGAATCGATCTAAACACGGATTGAGCTCACTGAGCAAACCATGAACTTATTGGACGCCACGTGTTGTTAAGGAGATTTAGCTTTGACTTTCCTACGGTATTGATGCCGCGTGTCACGCCTTGTTATGTAACCAGGAGCTTTCCGTCTTAATTAGAAACATACCGCCCGGCGATTAAAATCATCGCTGGCCGGGGTGAAAAGAGCCTAACATTAAATTGCTTCGTGAGATGGTGCATAACAATATCATAACGCGGACTGGAAGGATCGAGCTCTTTTAACCAGAAGGGACACGTAAACTGCCTTACAAAAACCTCAACAGCGCCAGGGCGCTCAATGCCAAGGTACCCCTGACACTGGGCTCGCCAATGACGGCGGCCCGGACCATAACTTCTTCCATAGACGGGGCCACAGCGTGCATCTACTACCTCACATGTCTCACATACACTCTGATCCTTTGACGATTAGAAAAAGGCATCGACAGCGCAGCCACCAAGCTGCGTGCAGCAACGCGCCAAAAATATCCGTGCGCCCGGACTTCCCCATCAACCCCACCATATATCCCTAATCCTTATTACTTCAATATTCGGTAACTTCACGACAATAGCGTGGATTTCGAAGCCGTCGGTCGCATTTTCACCGCTGATTGCGAGCCTAACTGGGAGTACTCTCCCAAAGCTCATGCCATCGTGGTTGGTGCTGTTTTGGGAAAAGGGGGGTGAGGGTGGTTTGCAAACCAGATCCGGATGGCCACCGCGATGAGGACTAGTCGCCAGGAAGTCGGGGAGCGGCTTTGACGCTTTATGGCTTACAGAGCGGTCCATGGCCTGCCACGCTCAGGGCGGCGGCGTACAAGGTACGCTGCCCGAATTGTCGAAAAGAAGTAGGATATTACTAATCTAACCACGTTAAACTTGCGGAGCGCAACAGATCAGTGAAACCAAAGCCATGACTGCAGAAACAGCCGCGGCAGCCGGGGATCGGCCTTCACGACCAAGGGGGCCATGGAGTGCGCGGCGCCTCTCAGCCCGTGCGGCCCTCTTTCCATCTCGCCGCCGAATCTAGGCTCCTCTCCCTGAGGCATGAAGCACTCCGAAAAGCGCCGCAGCATATCGGCGCCGGGGCCGAGTCGCTTCCCGCTCAGGATGTCCGCCGCGAGGGGAGCGGACGCCAGGCCCCCGATGTCCGTCATGTAGCGTCCGCAGAGGCCGCAGACGAGCTGCGTGTAGATGTATGTTACGGCTTGGGAGTGTTGCTCGAGGGCGGTGTTAGTAACCTCAGGGGCTAGCCTACGTTGGACTTGAGGAGGTTCGCTTGCGTTAGAACCGGTTTTGTGGCGCGTGCTTTCCGTACGAGGAAGGTTGCTAGGCTCCGGGCCTATCCGCATGTCCCGTTGTTGGGGCAGTCTGGAGCGTGTAGGAGTATTGCTGGACATCCTGCAGGAGTAGAGGGTAAGTAGTTCGTGTGTGGGTATCCCTAGCTCAGGTCCGTTTTCTCTATGGAAGGACGCCGTCAAGACTAGAACTTGACATGAGATGCCTTACGGTTTCAGTGAGATATTTCTGAATACAGCACGCGAGGCAGCAAGCGGCCTATTTGTAATAAACCACACCATCCACCGAATGATTTTCAGTGAGGCGTGTGTGGGCATCTTCGTGAGTCTGTGGGACCCAGATGCTTCCACAGCCTTGTGTTCCATCTATTCCCTGAATCAGCACGCTTGTTCGGGAGTATCAGCATAAATGCGGAGCGGCATTGTGAATTTTCCAGGAAGTAGGAAGAAGCAACCCACGGCGGTTCTGTTAGAAATGGTTATATGACGCGGTTAATCCAGCTTGTACAATAATATGCCACATTAGACATTAGACATAATATCACTGTTCCACTGCTGTTGGAAAAAAAGGGGTGGGGGTTTGGTTATGCAGAACCTGCATCAATTACTACATACAGTACATACCTACATGTACCTACTTACGCGAAGGTTTAATGGCCCCACTTAATTCACACAGTGTCCACCGGTCGCGACCGTAGCAACATGCGGCTGCACTGACTGAACCTGCTTAAAGGTAGTGATAATTACACAGTATTAGTTACTGTATCCTGAATGTTTCGGTGTCCTCAGTTGAAGCTGCCAGATGTCAAGTCGCCTTTCCCCTTATCGATATCCATCATGACCCAAAAGTATAATCAACTGCGACAAGAACAACCCGCAGATACGACTACACGCCTACGTTTACCAGGAAAGACATCCAGCGGACGGATTTGACGATTCGTGCCCCTATCATTTCCTCCGGAGTGGTATCAAGGTCTTCCCCAGCTAAGCAAAACAGTCTGCCTTTGACGCCGAAGAGATCTCGAGCTCGTACGCCTGTCTATCGAAGAAACCGACACGATGGCGGACCTAGACACCTACACGCACCTCCCGCTCCAGATCGACCCGCAGACGAAGGCCATCAGCGCGCCGACGTCCAAGTCGCGCACTCTGGCGGCTGAGCTTGAGGCGCTCAACGCGCTGCACCGATCGCTCCGCTCGGTAGAGACGCCGGCGGGGGTGCCGCCGCCGCCGGTGCCGGTGAACCCGAAGCGCACCGCGCAGATCACGAAGCTGCGGGACAGCGGCAACGCGGAGTTCCGCAAGGGGAGGCACGCCGAGGCCGTCAAGATGTACACGCTCGGCCTGCAGATGGCGCTGGGCAGGCCGCTCTGGGAGCCGCAGGGCCTCGTGCGCGAGGAGGTCGCCGCGCTCTACGCCAACCGCGCCCAGGCGCGCATGGGCCTGCAGCAGTGGGCTGAGGGCGCCGTCGATGCCGAGGCCAGCGTCGAGGCCAAGCGCGTCGGCAACGGCAAGGCCTGGTGGAGGCGCGGAAAGTGCCTGCTCGAGATGGGCCGCCTCGACGAGGCCAAGGAGTGGGTGGGGAAGGGCCTCGAGCTTGAGGGCGAGGAGGGCGAGCTGGCCGCGCTCGGCAGGGAGATCGACGCGAGGCTGGAGAAGGAGAAGGACAAGGATGGCGAGAAGGAGAAGGGTGGCTTGTGAGGGGGTTGAATGGGATGAGGGGACGGAAGAGGAATTGCCCATGCGCCCGCCTACGCGGCGTGTATGCCAACGGCGGAAAAGCCAACTGGGAGCATCTATTCACGGACGTCTGTTACGCTCATGCGGCGTTTGGGCTTTTTTTTTCCCCTAGCCATTGGCACGTCCTCTTAGTGGACTCGCTCGATGATTACTACTGCTTTCTTCCCGGCATCGGTATTGTCCGTTCTAGCGAACATATGACTGGCGTCGCGGTGGATGTCGTAGTATGAGCAAACTTAAGAGTGATTATCGTATTGAAGATTCTATGAAAATTTACATCTTTATTACCCATGTCCGTCCTTCTCTCAAGAATACCTTGTGCAGTTGATCGCTAAGAGGGGTATCCATATAGTCGTGCCAGTCGTGGTGCTAAGGTCTCAGTCCATTCGCGATCCAACCAACTACCAGTGAATTAGGCAGTTTCATCGCTCATATGCCTATAGTGAATTCTCGTGATGGCGTATCCGAAAACCATTATAAAACAAAATAAGAGGTCCGAAGCGCCTCCTTCTCAGCGACCAAATATCACTGACGGGCGGACCGACGGGAATTTCTCATGCGGTTGTTGACGAGATCTGGGCCACCTGACTGATCCTCTGAGTGTGGGGAATAGGATTGCCGAAAATCCCACTCCAGGTTGCGAGGTATGAGAACCAGTACGGTTTTTCCCGTCGGGACCTACGATCGCCCATAACGTCGGGGGCTCAAGGGGGTCGAATCTCCAAAGATTTCTCCCAGTAAATAATGTCGCCAATGATCCATAATCGCGTCTCGTCACGGAAAACACCAAGCAAACCTATTGCTTCTCGTTGGCCTTCTCGTCCTCCTTCTCGCTGTCGGTGACCGTCCCTTTCCGCGGCCTCATGACGGCGTCCTGCCCCGCCATCCGGCGGTCGAGGGCGCGGTCGAGCTTGGCACCCAGCGCGAGTTTGCCGAGGTTTTCCGTCTTCTCCTCAGACAGCACGACGCGCTGCTTGCTCAGGGCTTTGTTCTCCATCCGCGCCAGCCCGCTCTCGATGTGGATGATCTCGGCCTGGGCGCTGTCGGTGGTCCGCACCGTCGGCGCGAACGACGGTGCCATGCTGTAGGTGCTGTAGCGGACGGAGTCGCGGGGGGAGGTAACCTGTGGTGTGGGTTATTAACTTTATTCATCTGGGTGCTTGCTTTTTACGGCGATGGCCTATGGTGGAAGTATCGGGAAGATTATATGGGGGAGCTAAGCTAGAGATGTAGACGCGAGACTATGTAGTAGATGTGTAGCCTCAAGTGGATGTGAATAGTAGATTAAAGTGTCACGGGAGCGGACCATTTAGAATGGGCTGATGATCCCCAACGGTTTTAGGGTGGTAGGATGCGAAGTTGTTGTGATTCGAGGAAGATTGGTTGGTGCCTCGACGAGATTGAACTTACTGAAGGGGCCATGATGGGGCGGGATGATTCTAATGAGGTAGGCATGTCGATTTTCTTTCTCGCAGTGTCACGGAGGAGACGAGTGAAGATATTATGTACGTCAAAAGAAAGTTTGCAAGCGATATAACTTCGTTATACCTGATATAAACAAAAACTGGATCAAATTACCGGGGACAGGTCCAGGGACCGTCGTGACTCTCTCGAGGTATCGGTGGATATCTCGGCTAGATGTAATACAGTAGTATATACGAAGAAGTAAGTTCAAGTTGGGATTGTTGGCGAAAGTCCTGTAGGGGATGAGAGTACTAGGGGGAACAGGACCCCTGGTTCTTATCCCCCCGGCAATACAGGACTAGATTTTGTCGGGTACATGTGTATGTAGGTACATGCAAGTGGGTAGCTTCTACCTATCTATCAGTTTGTATGAATTATTGCCCTTGCTCGGAGAATTCAATCCCAGATCAATTGAGTTGATCCGAATAATTAATTCACTGAAAAGCCAGGAACCCTAGAAGCATGCGGGTATGATTGAAGAGGGAGGATTGGAAGACGGACCCGGCGATGCGACAAGAGACGGCAGACAAGATGTCTGCGCAGAAAAACCACGCCCGATTGTTGGCTGTTTAGGTGCGGCATGACCGTTAGTTATTCCATATACGTACATGTATGTATGTGTGTATGTACCGGTATGCATGGAGATACACGTACTATACCTAAGTAGAGTAGAATACCTGATCTTCGTCGACTAACGAATAAAGCAGCCGGTCGTTTGCCTGAAGATTGTCTGGCTTCGCAAGACACCCCCCTAAATGCTACGTCGAGGGGCTGGGAGGGTTAAAAGACGGCACTCTCCACGTGGCCAATCTGCAGCTTATGCGACCAATATAAACCAACCAACCAATGGCAACCTACTTTGCCCACCTGCTGCCTGGCCGCATAAGTGCAGGATCTGCCAGTTTGTATATGTCCAGGCCAGGTAGTATACAGAATCCCCCTTTTTGTTCGCTTGGAATGGGGAGCCAGCCAACATATATCATCTCCCGGCACCTCTCATGTCTCCGAGAATAATCCCGATTTCTCTTATAAATTCAGCGTTGCCGTCATCGCCAGCATGAACATGTGGACTTAGTGTTGTTCCGTCGTTTCGGCTTTATTAACGTCATGTAAATCCAGCCTTCAGGTATGATTGCGGCTTGCAAGTGAGTGCGGTCAGTGCTTACTTATGCAAGTTTCATGGGCGTCTTGGCATATAATATTGAAGCGATTGCTACAACTCAGTGTAACATGCGAGTTTTGGCGTCGCCGCGTTCCGTCGCCGCCACATGAGAACTCGCGCGGTCCTCATGATGCAAAGTGACAGTACCCTGTCACCATGAACTGGTTTCACCATTCAGGTGTTCTTCTATGGGGAGGGTTCCCATGATAAGCATAATCGCTGATAGGTAGGCGAAGTTCAGAAGCGGCCCTCAGCCGGCCTTGCAGCCAGCATATCTCAGACCAGTTTAGCCCTCTCAGCTCACATTCTGACCGTTCTCCATCAGGGCCTGGATTAACTAGGAAGTGGTCAGCCACAACAGCACATTGAAAAGCATGACCTCCAGAGACGTACAATAGGTGCGCAGAATGCCACTGAAGGAATCAGGGAAGACAAGGGGTCTCCAAGCTCCAAGACTATCTGCAAGGTTCAATGACTATGCTTGCCCATTGTGCTGCCCCGGGGGTTAGCTTTAATGACCTCCGTCTTGCATCCGTTCTGTTTCGGTTCTATTTTGAGATTTGTTGACTACTTGCAGCGGAACCATAAAGAGCTCCTTAGTTTACAAGTTGGCGTGGCAAACCTAGGTACCTGGCAATATATTAATTTATATAACGTTTGCGCTTGAGCCTATTAAGGTAAGCGAACTCTAACCGTTGCTTTGAAACCAAGGGTCCAGAATCTCAACCTAGCGGTGAACCGACCCGCCAACTACCGGTACCGCCTACGTTACTGTATGAGCTGATGAGTTAGAGTTATCACTTTTTGAGACCATCAAGATCCAGGAGTCGAAACCGCCCCTCGCTATCTACAACTGGGTGAAACGTCATTTTGGTCGTCAAAGTGAGATTATCATTCGCGAGCTAGAAGGGTCCAGACCATGGTTCAAGCCCGAGCGCAAAGCCTATCCTCATCAGCTCGGTGTGTTCGGTGGTCTTAGCGACACCCTCTCTTGCTCGGCACCTGTATCCGTCTCGATGCGGCGTAAGAAGATCGATAGCCTCCTATCTTCCGTTGGTCACTCCTAAGCGCCCATTTCTCGCCGTCGTGTAAGAGTGCACTGCAGCTTCCGCACGTGGCTGTCGAAAGAAGCGGCTGCACTGCAGAGCGCCATTAAGCGCAAGTGACTCCCACGGCACTGGGTATATCTCGGTCGAAGGGTCAAGCCATGAAGGCGACTAAATCGGTTAGTTCGCACAGGATTGCCAAATTCCAATTCGTGATCTCCCAATTCCCCTCACTCGTGGGCATAGCCTGCTCTGTAGATCTTATGGCATCCCGCATTGTATTATTCGTCGATCAAACACCAGGTGTGGCCCACAACGCCAAATCCTGCCATTGCCCCCCTCGATGACTTGCGAGGGCGTCAAGGCGCGTCTCGAACCTGGTTCTACCGTAGATCGTAACGTCGCCAATCGGTGTGGTGTACCGTGTCGTGCCATGAAAAAGACCTCCTTTCCAGAGACCACATCTAAAGAGCTTGACTGCCTCGGCATCTCGCCTAGCATCCAGCATCTACGGGCCCAATCCTTGGGGATATCTCGGCTCTGCGGGACATACCAGATGCGTCGTTTGCGGCATATGTATATAGGAGCGCAGACTCTCAAACCCAAACCCATTTTGCTAGTCGCCGGTCGCCACGTGGCTTCCAAGCCCGCAGCTCTTGTATCAGGTAGGGGTTCGGCTGCAGGGGGGGTTGCAATCCCGGTGCCATTCGGGTTTCCAGAATGAGAAGGTCTTCATCCTCCGGCTGATCCTGATGCCCGCATCATTATCCCGACTTACCGGAAAGCCACGAGGTGCCGAGGGTTTCTTCTGCAATTGATTCTAACTGTAGACCGTGTTGAAGAGTCTCACACTCCACGGTCATGTGCGATGAGGCTTATGGGCTTGCCAAATAGGAGAAGCGTTGGTTGCGTTCGGGCCGATGTGCTTGTTGAAAGGCAACGGTCCTACTTGACTTTTGCGGAACCGTCGGAGGTCGACGCGGTCATACTAAGCCAGTCATGATATGCATGGCTCTAAGCAACGTTGCCAGTTGTAAGATATACCTCGGATGATGTCCTGCGGCCTCTTGTCAAACATAGCTACCTACTTCGAGCTAAGGATATCAGTAGTCGGCTCAGATATGTGCAGCGAATTGGGCGTATTCAATCGTCGAGCTTCCCCAAGGGTTACGGCGATGTTGCATTCTGTTCGGCCACAACACATACTCCCATGATCGTTTTGAGAGGGAACATTTGGGGCTATTCAGAGAGGCCTTTAGAGATGTCTGGGCGATCCAAATCCCACGCAGTGTATTCTGAGGAATAGCTAGCCGCGCTATACCCTCATGCGATAGAGAGCCGCCTCCTGAAAGCCGCAGCCCGTCGCCCCTGGTATAGATTTCATCAATCTCGAAGTTATTCCCGACCCCAACAAGACCCAGCTCGCCTGTTGCGGTAGGATACCTCTATCACCAAAACAGGACACCACATGGCTGGACATGCACGCCAAAGTAATATATATTATGTCCACCTTTTATTTGCGCTAGATCTTTCTATTCCATCCCGAATCCGTAATCCGAAAGAACGAACGCCATTCCGTTGGGTTCGGTAAGTTGATATCCCATATACAGGCTTGCTAACCCTAGTGTCCGCCCTTTTTGACGCATTGAGGATGTTATGTATGCCCCTATCAACCGCCGTGCTTCCGCCCCTTATGTCCTCCCTTGGTACTGGACGTCTTCGTTCTTTTTGACGAGTAATCGACATTGGTGTCGTGTCCAGACTTGCGTGACCCTCGAGAGCGCGGCGATGCTGCTGCTGTTGCTGCCGCCGCCGAAGCTTCTTGGTCTTCCTGCTCTTCGGTCACTGCTGGGAAGTTCGCCGTGAAGTCGTATGTCGTACTTCTTTTGTGTCCGCTACTTCTTGAGCTGCCGTGAGATTTGCGACCGGACTTGGCGGTTCGGCCTTCTTGAAATGTCATCTCCGGACTGGACGCCCTCGAGGATGCTAGGTACCTGTGGTTAGCCTGGAGGTACCGGTCACTACTAGTCTGGCATGACTTACGAGCTCGAGTACACTTGCTACAGCAGCCATGCCCACAGGGCTCCTCCATTACCTCATATCTATGAGTCAGGGGATTCCAATCCTGGACAGTCCTAGGTACGGTGCACCACCCCTGAGTGTTCGGGCCCTTGTTGCATACACAGCAGTTCCAGCTGCCTTTCAGCTTCTTGAAATTGCAGTTCTGCAACGGGCAGTTGACGTTGGTCGACTGGACGGCCGAATATATGGGATTCGAGCAAGGTGTCTCATACCCGGTCGTCATGTCGAAGTTGGCCTCGGGGCAGTAAAGCCATTTGACCGATGTATGCGAGCAAGGGTGGTAGTGTGGGTGTGCGTGACACATCTTTTCTACGCCTCGAGTATTGAGAAGACGGTACGAAACAACTGGCCGTTTAAGATGACTATCCCATCACACCGTATCTGCCACCGGGCCCTCCATCTTTATATGCTGCACATACTCCCATTTGACTCGGCCTTTGTGCTTCACCGACCTCCCTGGACCATTTGCCCTTCTCTTCAGCCCGCTTTGCTCTATCCTACGTGACCCCTGCCCGGACAATGGAGGTGAGAAACAGGAATGTCGGCGTCACCACGGGAACGACCATTCGCCTGGAAGCTGAGGCTTTAAGCGGGAGGACATATAACACGTACTCGACAGGGATGGCAGCTTCGCTGCAGAAGCATGTCTTACTACCATCGACAAAAGTCCTATTTGACCGGGCCAAGCTATCGACACGAAGTCAGCCATGTTTCGGACGCATGTGTAGGACTAGTGCAACCGGATGCCATCCAGATTTCGTCTGCGAGTCAGACGATAGGTCGAGGCAACCCCTTGACGACCGGGCTCGTATTGTTCTGATATAACGGGACAATGGTATTGGGTGCCGGGATACATCTGCGCGCGAGACGCGCATCTGCATGACGCTAAGCACTGTTGAGTGACCCTTGTATATTCCCACAGATCCGGTTCCTTTGAAATGTACGCTGCCGCCACGCATCTGGTAAGTTGCAGATCTGGATCTACCCGATCTGTCCCGGCGCCCTGGTTTCTGGGGATCTAGAGTGACGTGGCCAAGGCGATCTCACGGCGCCTGACCATTCGCAAGCCATGAATAGAAGAGTACTTGTGCTTGCTTTTTCCACCGCTCGCAAGCTTTTCCGTTCATCTGATATTACTCAGCATCTCTCTGACGAACAAACCCCCACCGACTAGGCATTAGACATCTCATTGACAAGGCTCTTCGGATACGGTTGGGTCTTTCCCCCCTCGAACATCTCACGGACTGCGGCCTCGCCATTTTTGATCTCCACGTGTATTTTCCAATAACCCTGTGCCTTCACCCACGCCTTGCTTTTGAGGACCCGACTCTCCTAGTGCTTTTCTCCGGGCGATCTGAGCCGCTGTCAGGCTGTACGCCATGATCTTGGGTCCCCACGGAGGTACACTCATGAAGGACGCTCGTTGGATGGGTGTGACACACTTTTTATCAGCTGTGATTTCTTTTTCTATTGCGGCTGCCGCCACGAGTTTTGAGTTTTACTGCTCCTTAAGTAACCCCCTTCTAGAAAGATTCTCCCCAGGAGAAAGGTCTCTCTTCGCCGCCCCTTCGGACCCTGTACCCTGTATCCCTGCTCCTCCTGCTCGCCGCGGCCCCCTTGTGAAACCCATCCGGACCGTCTGATTACTCTCGCTGAAATTTTGCCCCCACCAACCAACCCCCCCGGGGGGCGCTCCTCGGTCTCCTAGGTCTCGGTGGCAGCCTCGCATGTCTCGCAGCAGATGTGCTCGCACCGGTACTGCTGCCTGTCGATGATCATTACGCAGCTGCACCTTCCCTGCTGGTTCCATTCCTTCCCGCACCAGCAGAAGTTCCAGCACCCCCCTCGAGCCTCGAACGGGCACTGCTCCCCAAGTGGGCATATGGCCGTCTGGGCTCCGAACTCCGGCGGCGGCGGCCACGGCACCGCGTTGCGGATCACCCTGTCGCATGTCCTCCGTGTCTTGCGGCAGCTTCGTGATGGGGCTGGTGCCTCCGAGCAGTACATCGTGCGCGTCACGACGTGCTCGCATCGGAGGGTATAGGTCGTCTCGGTACACATAGTATTGTGTGATGTGATATTGACGTCGCCGTTCACTGTACGCTCTTCGATGGCGGTGCGTGTACGGTCTAATCTGCTTATTGCCCTCAGGGGTCGGCTGTGTTTCTCGAAGTGTTGTAGCGATGCTTCTCAAGCGGGAGAACCTGTTAACTCATAGAGCTCTGTTGAAAGAATGTTTACTTGTCTGCTCAATGTCTCTCAGTCTCGTAAGCTGTGACTCATATATAAATCTCCATCTGTAGGTTGTTTCCGCCGGTTTATTAAGAGAGGATGGCCGCTTCTTATCCTCCTCGGGATACAGGTACCACTGCCGTGGACTGACGCGTAACCTACATATCTAGTCATCGCTTACTCCTTTGGATACGCTCACAAGTGGTCGGGAACAGGCTGTAGTGTTCTACCCGAGCCGGTGAGTTTCTCAGAAGCGCAGGTTGGGAGTTCTACGTGTACGCGTATGTCCATTGGGACTGGCTTTGAACCGATCGGTCACCTCTGGTCAAAACTATGGAAACCTTGTCTTCGATGGAGTTTCGCCTAGAGTGGGCGAGGCGTCCCGTCACCCGGCGCCGGTAGTTTGGTTCGTCACCTCTCCACCAGACGTTTGTCTCGTCTTCTTCGAGATCTTAGCCATGCAATCAACCGAACGACCACGACCTTCAAGTTAGGCGTGATCGGGAATCGGTCTGCAAGATGACGCAGGTACCCTCAGGAAGCCACGCTCGTACTGAGTGATCGATAGATTGATAGAAAAGTAAAACCTTGTCAGATATATGAGCTCTATAGGCGTCATATTTAACCTCTTTGGCCGCGTCGTGAGCCTTGTCCTACAATGGCCATGTGGCCAAGTCGCCGAAGCCGCAAACCACAACTCCATAGTGTGCCCCAATAATGTACATGAGCAAGGATACGACCGCGACTGACTTCGATTCCCTAGTAGTCAGCTTCGACGTCTCTCCCCCACCCCCACCCCCCTCTTCCGCCTTTTCGGCGCGGCTCCACCCCTCCAATATTTCTCAGCCTCCTCGCTTGTTTGCCAATCGGTCCCGCAGCTCTGGCAGACAACGTGTTAGCACAGAGAGTCTGGAACCCTCTTCATCGGATGGACCCACCACCAATACGCCTTGCCTCCCCTCTGTCATCTGCAACACGCCCACATCCCACCCAGGTCCTCCAGCCTATAGCCCCGGAATTGCAGTGCGGCGAGACGAGACACACGCCCGTGGCGCAGGGGGCGTTGTAGTTAGTGTATCCCCTCGACAGGATTGTACTCGGGCCCGTACGTGAGCTCCCCACACGGATATTGGAAGAGCCGGATGCCACCATTGTCAATGTGAGAGTCAGACACGGCGCTGAGAGGGCTCAGCGGGCTGGCGGCGCTAGGCGCTAGCTCCAAGGTCAAGCTCACGCAATACGAGTAGTGCATCACACACTCGGCCTTCCACGCGCACGACGAGACGTGATGGTAATGGAGGCAGTAGTATGTGTATATTGCTGACTGGCTTTTCTTTTTCTTTCTTTTTTTTTTTCGATAACCTTTGATATGGAGATAGGCCTTCTGTTGATAACCCAGGTAATTCCATCAATCGATAAATGCTGCCTTCTTCTGATCGGCACAGCAGAATCTTCTCCCCAAGCGTAGCGCCTCCTAATCGAGCCACAACACCTATGAGAGCACGCTAGCTAGTCACCCTTCCCTAACAGGCCGAGGTGACTCTTGAGAATGCTTATTCGCTCCGTATAAGACTGGAAAACATATACATCCATCATGTCACGAGGGGGGTTGAGAGGGGCGCCGAGGACAACACAAACGGAGAAATATCTACGAGACTATACCACAGTTGCAAGTACGTAATGTATTGCTTCACCTGGATTTGCCGTGTATATACGGAGCAACTAGTAATATCAACTCCGCAGTCGTGGCAATAGGGAGAACCCGTGTCTCCATCTCAACTGGCCCTGCAACCTAAACGGTTAATAAAGATACCCTGAATCAATCTGTCGGATAACTCTCACGACGATTTCCAGTACCAGTAAGTTGCCTCTGCAAAGGTTCGAGAAAAGTACGAAGAAGGTAGGGTCGTACGGGCCCCTGAGACATCAGCACGTGTTCCGTTGAGCACTTGTCCGAGTGCTACGCTTGACTGTGGTTGAGCTCGATAGAGTAAACTCATGTCGGACCGTGCTATTGCATTCCTTAAAACTCATTCCGTGCTCGTAGGAACAAATTCCCCGGCCCCGGCCGGCCACAGTTTCACTATCCTCCATTCTTGGCGTCGTGCTGCCATACCGCGAGGGCACCGACGACGCTCACTTAAATATCGACTGGAGCCCTCGCCATGGTACAAGAGGGTATCGATGTCTGTATTCACCATCATTAGCAGCAAGAACTAGCGATATTCAGCCACAGAAGGAACTACGGCTGGGCACGAGTATTAAAGCCGCTATCAAAATCATTCCTGACACGGGGCGATAAGACAAGTATTGATACTCGGTGTACTGATGTACCGTCTGAGTGACTGCCTTTTTATCTTGAACATCTGGGCTTTGCCTATGTCCGGCCCAAGGACATGGAACCTGAGTTGCCACCACGTATGGAGTGACAAGCCATGCGAGGCTCAAGCGGGTAGGACAAGGATGCCTATGCCTATCTCAACTTGGTAAAACGACCACTGCGTCTAGGCTTCACATAGCAGAGAGCAGATCGGTTTGCTACCCAGAAGCTTTGAAGTAAGCGCAGGCGATAACCTCAGTTGGCCCTACCATAATTGCCGAGGAGCCTAGTAGTATGACGCATATATCGATATTCGAGCGGACGCAGTTCTTGAACCATGCCAGTATTGACTGAGGACCACAATCCCTCGGTCAACGTAGCTTAGATATTCAAGTCGGAGAGCTTAACAATGCACTCTTCATTGTTGCGGTCATGCTTCGAGTGTTCTCGTTGGTAACACATAAGCCCGGTAAGACTTCTTGGGATAGTCAAATCTTCACCTTGAAGGCTATAGTGACCAATCCGAGAAGTCATGTCATCTTCAGCCGGATGAGGGTGGATCCGCGCCGCTGAGCCAGGCTAGATTGGTAGGCCGCTTAGATGTATGATTATGGCCTGATCTTCAAAGTGAGGATTCCGACCGAGTGTAAAGCGTGCGGCATACTTCAATGATGCCCCTATTTGTGGGTGTTTCAAGCAGGCGCCGCATACGAAGCATCACACTCCAAGCGGAAAGATGAGAATCACTAGACCTACCATATCTTCTTTGCGTACAGATCCTGAGGATTTGGGAAGCTTCGAGCTGAGAATAACCGCCCATCGGGCGGGGGTTCTGCTTATACTTAGATTATGCATATGCCTCTTATCCGTGATGTTCCATTTGCTAGCCCTCTGTTATGGGCATATCCGTACGCGATTGGCGGAATTACCCCACTAAGAACAGCCGCCTTTGGCGATTACCCCGCCAAAGCTCCCGTTCTTGATTGAAGTATTTGTTACGTACTGAATGCTCTCTGGTGAAGGTTCAGCCAACTGGGTACTCTTTTGTAGACTGTCGAGTTCTTCACCCGACATTTACTTCCCGGCTGAACTTATGGGAGCGTAGTGATATTGCTTCATATTCGTTGAGGACTTTCTGCTCACCTTTCTGCGCTGAGAGTGACACGTGTGACATCATGGAACACGACCCTAAAACTCGTGAGCTAGCCCCCTTTACGCCTGCTGTGAATAATTAAACCCACTGGCGGGTCTTGTGGAATGGACGGTGCAGCGATAACTGACCATTGCCCATGTGTATAGCTGCTTATAGGACGAGTGACAAGATGTCCTTCGCCTATGTCTCAGCTCGTGATCGGTGGCCAGTTATTATCGTTAGTACCCAACGAAAGCCTCTCGTTGTCGGTGCGTTTTTACTGAACTTTCCCACCAGACTCAAGGCATTGATGACCTGTATCGTTCGGTTTCTGATTGCGATGATGCTGCCAAGCGGGATGAAGGAAAGCAGATCATCGAGGAGCTGGCTACCTTGAAATACGAACTTCAGCATGACCGAAAGCTAACGTACATAACTACCTCGGATGTCCCTGAATTAAGCAACGAAGCTGACTCTTAGCAGTCCCATTCGAGATGATGGTCAACCCGACGTACCGCTGTATAACCAGGAGCTTGAGAAGCTAGGAATTCCGACCTGGTTCAATGTGCCCTGGCTCTACAGCGAGTGTTATCTCTACAGGTACCTAGCAGCGTGAGCGCTTCATGCATGGGACTAACTGACCGCAAGGTAGACGTATTAGCACATCCTTCAGCCTCTCAACTCACTGGAAGAGGTATGATGTCTTCGCCCGGCAGAAGATAAAGACGTTCCGGTCTTCCAGGCCTGCGGTTTTAGAGCTCGCTGCGCGGTACAGGGAGATCATGACGCAGATGAAGACTGACAAGAGCAAGACGGGCGCGGAGCACGAGGAAGCCCAGAGGATCCTGTTCTTTGAGATGTTGGAGATCTGCCTCTGGGGTAACGCAACAGACTTGTCGCTCCTGACCAATCTCACATACGAGGATATCCAGAAGCTGCAGGGGTCGGAGGCGAGGAAGGGCGCTGAAAAGAACATCCTGGTCAACGACCTAGGAGCTGCCTACGACGCCCTCCTCAAGGCGAAGCGCGAGGGCGAGAAGGAGCGACGGGTAGACATCGTCTTAGACAACGCCGGCTTTGAGCTCTACGTCGACCTCATCCTCGCAGGCTACCTCCTGTCATCAGGTCTCGCCACCGTCGTCGTGCTGCATCCGAAGATGATCCCTTGGTTCGTGTCAGACGTGGTGCCAGAGGACTTCATGGCCCTGCTCAATGCGCTCGCCGACCCCAAGACGTTCTACGAGACACCATCCGACGACGAAAGGCTGCAGGACAAGACGCCGCCGCCCTTGGCGGACAAAGAGGCCGAGAATCTCCAGTTCCTCTTCCAGGAGTGGGGCCGACATCATGCCGAGGGCAAACTTGTCCTTCGCCCGAGGCTCTTCTGGACCGGGCCCGGCAGCTACTGGAGACTGCCGTCGACGGACGAGGAGCTCTACGAGGATCTCAAGAATAGCGAACTGGTCGTCTTCAAGGGGGACCTGAATTATCGCAAGTTGACCGGCGACGTAAGTACCCTTGTCCAACACGCCACACTCCAGAAAGAGACCTTAGACACTGATGCGAACAGGCCGCATGGGACTCCACGACGCCATTCACCGAGGCGATTGGACCTCTTGGCCCGTGGTCCGGCGTCAACGTCCTGGCGCTTCGCACGTGCAAGGCCGATGTTGTCGTCGGACTCAAATCGGGAGAGGACGAGGAGCTCCGCGCTAAGGAGGGCGGAGGGGGAGATAGTGGCGCTCGAAAGTGGGCATGGAATGGAAAATGGGCGGTTATATCCTACTCGGAGGGAAAGTAAGAGGGCACGTGCTTGATAAAACAGAGGACGCTCACGTTGATAGACTAGAGATTTTTGTAGATGCATTAGATAGAATAGAATGTGCTCATACAGAGCCTCGGACGCTTCTACCCTGGTATTCCGTGACGCTACCTCCATTCTACACCGAGCCATATTTCCGAGCGAGATGAGCCATCGATCGCATACTTGGAACCTACCAACAAGACGCACTTAATCTTCATTTTGAGTAAACCTGACCGCTGCGTTTGCGATTAGGTACACCGTCGTACCAGTCATTGACTGGCAACAGAATAGATACCCTTAGAACGGAAAAAAAAGGGCACCCCATACCTAACCGAAACGCCGCCGGACGCATTTCCCGCATCGTTACCATGCCTATCTAACCATTTTACCACAGTCCTATCCGTTGCAACCACTAAGAACGCCGTAGTTACCCTCTCTGCCCTTGACGCAGGTGAACCAGCCGGTACTCATCACGGCCGCACGACCTCGCCGATGACCTACTCATTAGCCTCTTCCGTCTCGACCTTGACATCGCCCCCGCGAAAGCCATCAGGCGTGGGCTTCCGGAAAAAGACCTCCTTGTTACCAGGCGTCTTGACGGCAACCTCCCCGCGCATTGCCAAGGGCGTCTTCTGGTACACCCAGCGGCCGACCAGGAAGGTGGCGACGGCCCACAGCCAGACCAGCACGGCAATGCTAAAAGTGAAAAAGAGGGCCGGGACGAGGAAGAGCAGGGCGACGCCGATCCAGAAGAGGGAAAACAGCACCGCCGAGGCGAGAGCGAAGCCGACGGTCGAGATGACGAAGGCGGCGAAGACGAGGAGCGGGAGGAGGGAGAAGAAGCACTGGGACGCGATGAAGGACTACGTGGGAGAGTTTCGTTAGCTTAGGGAATGTATGTCGCGGCGGTTGGCCAAATTGTAGAGGATGCTGGTGGTAGGCAACATACGAAGAGAATAGGCTTCTCCTGGGCGAAGGCGCTGATGCTATCGTACGCCTTCTGTCGAGTCTCCGGACGTACCGCTCGATCAACCTGGCGCTGTCCAAACGCTAGGACACGCTGAACGGTTGATTTGGTCCTTTGGGTGGCATCGTTGACAGCCATCGTTTGCTTGGGACTGTTGCGACTTGGGAATACGGCGGTTAGTTTGGAATTGGGAGTGCAGGGCGGCAGCGGCGATGACCGATAGACGGGAATATGGTCTGGAGGTCTAACGAGCGCGGGAATTCCAAGTTATTATACCAAGTTATACGACACCTACATGTATGCGACGGAACGTCATTAACACGATAGGTATGAACTTAGTATGTATGTACGCAGGTGCACGTCGAAGACGCGTAGTTGCAACCTTATCTGATTACACCGAGGACGAGACGCCTCGATGATGACGTCAGATACAGATTATGGTTAGCTGGTGCACCAGCTAGCTCTTGGTATTGCACTACCCGTTACTTACTTAGAATCGGGGTCGACCATGCTACCTCTTTTTAACACTATGGGGCCCCGGGGAGTTCCAGATCCTAGCACTAAACCGAAACCACGAAGAGGTTCCAAGGATTCAAAAGGTCGGCAACAGAAGCTCTGCGCATTAGCCCACGCCGCTAAGTTGGTCAATTTCATGCCCCGCCCGAAGAGTAATAAGCGCCAGTTTAGTAGATAGTGAACCACTTTTCAGAACTTAGGTACACAATTCACCAGCTCGGATCTCCTCCAGCCATAGGCCGCGACCTCGGAACAGTAATTTATGCCGTCCAGCATCCAAAGGACATTAGATCCAGATTTAAACCTGGCATGTAATACGTAGTTAAGGTCCACTTATACGGCAAGGGCGAATTCCCCACGAACCAAGTGAAGTTGGCAAAACTAGAGGAGAAAGGCTCTTCTATCCAGTCAACAACGGTGCCTTAAAGCGGATGTTGATGCAATACGGCATGCGGAAGCGAATACGGCCGAGTCTTGGAACAAATTCTTGCCACTTATGCGGAAGAGAAGAGTCCTTTGCCTAGAGTCCAGGCGGTCTTCTCGCAGGGTCGGCCGCTCCAGGGAATATTAGATTAGACCGAACCCATCAAGGCTTTCCATGCTTGAAGATTGCCTACTGATCTAATTTAGTTAGGATATGATGATAATGCATCGTGCGTTTGATTATTTATAATATCGCCTTGAGCTTTGTACGACCGACCCGGTATGAGAATACTGTATAGACCTTGATAACTTTGAACCGCTCCACAGAGAAAGAAGCTATGTTCCCATTATCATAACTAACTCTCGAAGCAAAGTTGCAACTTGGAATCCTCCGCCAATGAGCGTTAACCCTACCTCTGGTGCATTTCCTTATCCGGCAATGCGACCCATGGTCGCCCATAAACACATCAAGAAAGGGTGTCTAGGGGTCTAATGAATGTTTCAAGTTGGATGAAGAGCGCTCCTAAGACCCAGGGACCTGGAATCGCCTTGTATAGACGTCAACGCCTTGCTCTAGACTTTCCAAATAGCTTCCTCTCTACTGGGCACCACAAACTTCCTACTGACCGTCGACCCTCTCTTCTGGAGTTTTACTAGAGTATATCCAACTGTTCGGTGTAACGAGGGGCAACTACATACTTTCTTCAACTCTTAACGACGCGAGATGGCAAAGTGCATACTACCGAACATGACGCACTATTGAAAACTCGAACAAGAGCGATCTAGCCGAACTCATAAAGATAGCCGTTGGATTTCGGGTGAGCCTGGTTACTACCGCGCCCCTATCCAAGAGCGCAAATGTTAGGATCAAGCTTCCGCTAGTATCTCGCCCCGAACATTAACAAGCCGAACGCTAGTCTGACTCCCCCTCAACGTAGCTTCGGTGACCAGCCCCCCGTCATCCCAGCTGAAATCCACAGAGCCGCCTCCGCGGATCCTCAGCCCCTTGACGTTGCCGCCCTTCCACCTCTCCGGGATAGCGGGGCCGAGCACCACGGTCCTGGTCTCGCCAGCTGCGTCGTGCGGCAGGGGCAGGTCCACGACCAGCATGCTCAGGATGGCGCCCCCGAGGCCGAAGTTGGCGTCGATCTGAAACGGCTCGTTGTCGGCCGAGTACATGCTGAACCCGTTGCCGGCGAAGTTGACGTCGATGGCGTAGCGGAGCTGCTCGTACGCCCTCTCGGTATTGTTCAGTCGTGCCCAGCACGCGGCCCGCCACACCTTGCCCCAGCCCGCGTTGGTGTCCTCGGCGTTTCCGTTGCCGCGGGATATGAGAGTCTCCTCGACGGCGGACTGGATGGTAGAGTTGGTGTACCCGTTCTGGAACGAGGATATGGAATATCCGGGATGCCAGCCCGTCAGGTGCGAGAGGTGTCGATGCGTGTTCTTTGTATCGTATCCGTACGAGTCCGATAACTTCCACTCCTTGACGCCGCCCCATTCCGTAATATGGAATCCCTTGTCAAGCATCTCCAGGCTCGATTTTACAGCATTAAGGAACTCAGTGTCAGACTCACCAACAATCGGCGCACTCGATAAGACGGCGTCAAAGACGTGGTGGATTTCCTGCTGATAGTGCGCGCAGCCGAATGTCGTCGGACCGTGCTCTGGGCTATTGCACGGATTGACTAGTAGAGAACCATCTTCAAAGAAGACATCTTCTTGTAATTGCGACAGCCAGAACTCAGCGACCCCTTTCACTAACGGGTATCCTTGATTCTTGAGCCAGGTGGTGTTCTGGGTATAGTCGAAGTTGTTCCAGACATGCTGCATCATCCACGCAGGGGCGGCAGGATCTGTTTCATTAGTCAAACGTGTTTATAGGATGTCGGCATTAGGTCTACTCACAATTCGCCCAGCTTGGATCAGACTTCATAGCGGTATGGCCGAAGATGTTCATCTCATTATGTACAACCCAGCCGCTAGCGTTGTAGAGCAACTTGGCCGTTTCGGACCCTCTGGGAACCCAGTTTAATTCCATGTAATTCCAAAGAGCATCTTGTGTTCTGCTGAGACCGGTCTGGTCGCCACCCCAATAGTTCATCTGTAGGTTGATGTTCGCGTGATAGTCGCCGCTCCAGGCAGCGTAGAGTCCCTCGGCCCAGCGTCCCTGAAGATTGGCAGGGAGAGAGTTCTCTCGGGAAGAGGATATGAGCAGATGGCGGGAATAGTCGAAGAGGAGTGCTTCTAAGTACGGATTCCCAGTGCCATCGGAGGAATATTCCGCAATCAGGACCGACGTCTCCGTTTCCACAGATCCCTCCGGGTCTGGTAGATTGAGCTCAAAAGCACCTTCCAAGGCGCTGTAATCCTCGATGTGGTCCTTTAGGAGAGCTTGGTACGTCTTTGACACTGCGGCGGCAGTAACTCTCTCTACCTCCGGGCCGGGATCTGCCCCCCTGAACGAGTACCCGTGCTCCGCGTTCCCTTTGGTCTGATCGAAATCCGTGCCTGCGCCGATGACTATGAACAACGATTTCTGACGTTTGGTAGGATTAATAGTCAAGACACCGGCATCCGAACAAGACGTTGAGCTGAACCCAGACCCGATCTTCGCGATAGCATCATACTTCATTCCGAGTGGGGAGCCGGCTTGTGTGTATCCAGTCAGACGAGCGTGATCGCGTCCGCATGTAAGGTCCAGCAGATCCTCTTCCACAAGAAGATTCTCAATCTGTATGCTGATACGCGGGAGAGCCGTGCTAGATGAAATGCTGTAGACGCAGACCTGGTCTGGGTAAGAGCAAAAGAAGCTGTTGACGAAACGCGCCCCTCCGGAATGGAAGGTCGTTGAATGCACTCCTGTTTTCAAGTCTAGCGTTCTCTTGTAATCGCTGTAGTCGGCGATGCCATCTAGCCTGACGGTCAAGTTCCCCAAAGCTCTATATGAGCCATAGTTGCCATTTGGGCCGGTCAATGGAGATAAATCTGCGAGGTATGTGTTAGAGGACGGCAGTGTGGTTAGCCATGAGCATTCTTACCGCCCGTTCCGTTCTCAAAGATACCCTTCCTTATACCAGGCAATGCCGAGTATTTTGCAACATCAGGGTTACCCCCTGTATAGTTCTACTGTGGTCTTAATATGCATTCTAGTGCGTAAACAGTTCGCCAGACTAACCTCTGCCTCGAAGGGGCCACCAGACCACAAGGAGTCCACGTTCAGGACAGCCTTGTCTGAACCTGGTGCACCGAATGGGATTGCTAGAGAGAGCCCGCGGTTAGACTAGTAGGGCATGTCCAGGAGGCTTACTTGCCTCCAAGTCTCCCGTTGCCTACGGGATAACCCGTCTTCAGGATCCAGTCATCGCTATCCTGCGGACCAAAGGCAGCTGGAATAGACGACCAGAGAGACCTAGCGCTGGCCACTGTAACCCAGGTACCTATAACCGTGAGACTGTGCGTTAACGAACGCATGGTTACGGGCCCGTCAGTCAGCTACCACTCCTGTCGACTCAATGAAACCAAAGCCCAATCGCCGGCTTCCATGCTTGAAGCTGGTGAGGCCTTTTATGTGTGCGGATATAGAATCGGCGGACAGAATTAACCCTGCTTCTCAATGTACTGGTCTGCATTTCAATCAATTTTCCACCATACAGCTTAGGTGCTATGCGGGGCTCAGGGCTTGAAGGATGAAGAGCTCCCGTGTTTCCGGTACAGATCCATCAAATCAACATTCCTAACCACGTACTAGGTAGTTGTTTGTATTGTGCTGCATGGTCTATACCTGTCCAGCTCAGATTCTTCGAGGCGGAAGCTTTTCCCGGTGCTTTCGGGGCCATGCTGCGCCATTGTGCCTTGCCCTCACGGAGAAGCTGTTATGGGCTGTCTATTATGAACACAAGAGTCGTAGTATCGCCGTAAGTGCTAAGAAGCGGTTTGACCGCCAACACCTCGGTATTGGTTCGCCTGGGGAAACCTTGCCAATAGCCGCTCTATCGGAGAACAACACTATGATGAGCCGAAGGGCCGGCATCCTATAGTTGTCAGCGGGCTATTCTACGAGGGCGCGCTCTCGGCTTTCCTTGGCGATCTTCAGTTGGACCCATCTAACCGGACTTACCAGAACCGGCATTTCGCAGCCCGCGTGGTTGAGCGTGGGTAGTCTTGAATCCAGTGAGACTTGTTCCCATGTACCCGCAAATCTTGTATTAGGGGCATGTTGCAGCCAGTTCCGGCGTATTGAAGGATCTCCCTTGAAGTTGGGGCAAATTAAGCTAGTATCTTGGTATGTATTACGGTGTGTCACAGGGATCACTGGGACAAAACCCAAAATTTATGAATACGTATACGCCCGGGTAAATTTAAGTGCAATTTTAACAAATTAAGCAAAATGCAATTATTAACTTAACCGAATTATATTTAAATAAATAATGATACAGCATAGTACAGGCCCGTACGAACTTATACAAACTTATACGGGTTCCTACAGCTTTATAATAACTTTATTATCCCAAAACCAATTTAATTAATTAAGTACGCACTTTATTACGTTTAATTTTGCTTTATTACCCAGGTTTTCGTTATATCCAACTTTATTTATTTTTACGATAACTTACTTAATTAACTATACCTAATTCTTCCGCAAATATCCTTAATTTACTACTTGCCCGGCTTATAAACAGCTATTCGTACCGGTTATCGACCTTACCTTCTTACCGCCATTTTCGCCTACCTCCGGCCACCCTATACAACCTCAAATTGCTATAGCTATTTCTGTTCCAACTGTTACTACGTTACATAAACCTTTTACCTTTACAGAAACGGTTTAACTAGCTAAACAAGAACGTACCAAACCGTTAAAAGCCAGATCCGAGCCTAAATTAATCTTTAATAACGTTACCATCGTTTTGTACGTTAATAAGAAATACTTAATTAACCATACATTTTTCAAAATCCGGAAAATTAAAAGTATTACCAAAAGCCAAACTATATCCGCCTTACCCGAAGCTATTAACATTTTCTACGATAATTATAAAACTTTTATCAAATACATGTTTACTAAATAAAACGTAAAAAAATAATACCGCCAGGAAATAAGTTAAAAGTTTATCGGTAAAATACAACTAAGGAACGAATAAAGTTATACAATATTATTATTAAACCTTTTTAAACGTATACGGCTTTAAAATATTAAATACGCAAATAGGCAAAACGTTACGAAAGATAAGTTCATTATTAATATCTTATATAAGCTTATTCTTAAAGAATTAAAAAAAAAAAAAAAAAAAAAAAAAAAAAAAAAAAAAAAAAAAAAATAAAAAAAAAAAAAAAAAAAAAAAAAA